>JAMXBD010003976.1:0-92321 GCA_024138025.1 Combretum micranthum
AAGTATAGGCTTGAGCTCAGGCTCTTTAAGGAATCCTGAACCTAAGCTTAAGATATTTAAATAAATAATTAATATCATTATATTTATGATATTATAATTACGTATAACATTTTATTAATATATTAATACAAATAATTATACATAATAAATTAATATTAAAAAAAATTGTTCATGAGCTTATTTGTAAACTCTTAACGAGTTTTGTAAGCCCTTAACAAGCTAGCTTGCAAGCTTAAAGAAAAGCTTACACTTAACTTGTTCACTAAATGAGCTTCATTAAAGCTGAGCTCAACTTGTTTATTATATAAGCTCAAGCCAAGTCGGGCCTAAAATGCTCTAAGCTCCAGAAACTCATAATGGCTCATCTTGTTTATAACCTAGCCCCATCAGGCCTCAAAATGCTACCTAGTATGATGAATGCATAAGTTGTTCTTGTTGTTAGTTTGCCTCATGTGAATGAAGCTTGAGATGAAGATTGATCATCACATGGGATCATTGTTGCTAGAGGGTTGTTATGTTGCAAGTTAGGTTTGAAACAAGAGTTTACCTAAATCTACGTAAATGTACTTTAGTGAGTAAACCCTTTTGTTGGATAACTCAATAAGAGGCAATCTCAATGGACAAAAGAAGGGTTAGGGGCGAGGAGAAGCATATAAAAACCTAAACTCCTAGTAGGATTATCTTTGGTAGAGTTAACAGTGGGCAGAGTGGGATTAATGAACTTGTAGATGTGGGTAATGGCATAAAATTGTCACATGACAAGGGCATCATAAATTTAAGTAGAGATTAATGTCATGGTCTAAGTATTGAGGGCCAAGTGAGAGTGTTTAACTCAAGCATATAATATTATGAGTGGCATTAGTAGTTTAGTTTGTTCAAGAGTAGCCTTTTTCTAAAGGTAGGGTTAGCCTTTCATGAGTAAACTACTCGAGAATTGATTTCTCTATCCTAGTGAGGCCATGGCAGGTCATAATAGTTAAAACGGTTAAGTCTACTAAACATGTGAAGGACCATGGCTACACTAAATGGTGCTTGTCGTGAGAATGATGAGTTATGAATAAATCTAGGAAGACAGGAAGAGAGAAGATTGACTCACCATCCAAAGTACAAGTAAATGACAATGCAAAGAGAGCTTGTGTGCCACATGGGTATTCTAGGAGAAGAGAACCTCTCATTTTGTGACACATTGCAAATCATCTATAAGTCGCTTGTACAAAGCACAAGAACTTCCTTGTCAACTAAAGAATTAAAAACAAAAACAATTAAAAGAGTTTTTTTCTACAATAATGTCTTCTATTTTCCTAGTCTTCTTTACGATCTATAAAGATCAACACGACTCATATTTAAAACCAGATGTATCTACTCTCTTGCCATTTGTAATCCCAAAGAATTACATGTAAAGCTGTCTTTAAAGAAGAAGTTTATATAGAATGTTTGTCTAAATATGTCAAAAGAATCATTACAAAAACTACTCACTAAGAGTAGTACCATACATTATATTACAAAGTTTGTTCTTCTAAAACATAATAAAAGACTTAATACATATATATATAATATATATATATATATATCAAACCAAAGACTTAAGATCAAGCTTTAACAAAAATACATAGAAATTTGAAAATTTTTTAATAATTATTACATCATCCATAAAACATCTTTTACTACTCTATTACAAAAACATATGTCATCATGGTGTGATTCTCAGCTATCCCACTCGCCTAGCAAAATTTGTTCCATAACCCAATGATCATAAAAGTCATCCTCATCCATACTTGTAATAGGAAAGCATGAGTCAAAAGCCTAGTACACAAGTAACACAAGCAAATTCAAAGTGACAACTACCCTTAGACTAAATGTAATACAACAATCATCAAGTTAATTTATCTTTATTTGAATTTATCAATCAACATAGAAGTATTCAAACTCTAGAGACAAGCCGTAAGAAAGCTGGTCGTTCTGAGTAACACCAGCTGCTCAGGAAGTTAATATAGACAGCTCAAATACTTATATCTATTATATCTAATTGAAATGGAAAATAGCTTCATCTACAATTCACAGTCGTTTCTCATCTTTACTTAACTTAAGCTATAATATTACTTAGTTCAACCGGTCCCACAAAAGTCAACTAAATCATATTACTTCCTTTAAAAATATTTAAACGTTATACCAATACCGTTAACCCTATCGACTACCCATTGAGCTACTTATAAGTTGTCATTGCATCATGACAATGGTAGCTTAAGTACCTAACTACCATGTTAACGTCATCAATAGGGTTGCTACTTCTCAAACCGAATTCAACAACATACACATAAACAATTCAAACACTTTTAAGTCGTGTTTAATTATAGTCCGTTATACAAAAATGCTTGCTCTAGTATTCAACAATCAAGTTACTATGTACCTGAAATGTTTGATAGAAGACCACTAAGTACACTTAACTGAGAAGAAGAATCTGTAAGAAAAGAATTCAATTCATATGAAATTGAATATTAATCATAATAATTTCTAAGTTATTTATCCAATATAAGACTTAAATAAAAACTCATATTAAATCATAATTTAGTATTTATACATACATATATAATACATTTCTTTATTTTAAATTTTGGAAATAAAAATATTTTTTTAAAGGAAGCATGGGCAGGTACACGGTCATGCACTTACCCATGTTTCCTAGATAAAAGAAACACTGTTGGAAACAAAATGTGTGTTTTATTTGAAATCCAACTTAAAGAAAAGCACGACTCAAAACAAGAGGCCATGCTCTAGTCATGTTTCACTTGAAGATCAAATTCCTTGAGAAATCAATGAGAAACACAATGTGATACCCTTGGCCATGTTTCCACCATGCTGTTACAATTTTTCCACTCATTTTCCACACAGTGAGAAGCACGGTTGAATACAAATGGCTGTGTTCTACTCGTTCTTCTTTTCGAGTAGTATTATTTCGAGGACTTAACGAGAAACACAACCAGAAGCATAACCCCATGTTTCCTTCGTGTTTTTCTTCAAAAAATATGGCATACTTGTTCATCACTTGAACTTTAAACTTTTGTTTTTATAAGCTTATAACAATTGCTACAACAACTTAACAACATCATACATGTATAAACTTCACATCCCACCATTAAACGACTCCCACAACTTCATATACCATATATAAAGCATCACACAAACTACACTCACCTACTTATCCATCAAAACAACTTTAATCACTCTCAAAAACTCATTTGTCAAACTTTAAGAATCTATTTAGCTTTATATACTAACTTAGTTTATCAATTTCACTTTCAACACACTAAGGAAACATTAAAACAAAACTCATCTTCATGAAGAGAATAAATAAATAAATGATCATATAAACATGCAAAACCTCCCTTGTATGATCTTAACTTGAAAAATGAACTCTTGGAAGGGTTTTAGGCGGATTGTTTGCAAGAAACTTGATGGAGTTTGTGTTTTGTTTTGGATTTTCCTAAGTGTCGGTTTTTGCTCTATTTTGGTTTGTAATATTTGACCAAAAAAAATTGCTTTGTTATTATCTAATATCTGGTTTGACTTTTGAGGTAGCCAAAAGAAGAAGAAAAATTGGAGGCTTACGCTTGGTTTTGGTGTTTAGGCTTGGGTTTATTAGCTAAAAAAAAAAAAAAAAAATCGGCTTGGGTTTTATTGAAAATTTATGGGCTTAACTTGCGCGCAACAAAAAATACAAAACAAATTCTAATTTATACCAACATGCACAATGTACCAAGAAAATATATTCACAATAATTTCATTCATCAATCAAACTAAACACATACATGAATAATAATGCATAAGTAGTTTAAGGATATTTCATGATAAAAAAAAACTCCAATATATATATATGTATATATTCATATATTTTGATAATAGCTTAAGAGTCAATTCTCCTAAGGGGTAGAGTAAAAACCATACTTGAACTTTTGCAAAAAAGTTCAATTAAATACCTGAAGTTTGGTTTTGAACAATTTGGTGCCTAAAAACAATTTTTATGGAATTTTTTCATGCTTGAAGTTTGGTTTTGATAATTTTGGTATTTGAATAAAGTTTTCACAGACTTTTTTCATACCTAATTGAACTTACTTTAAGTATGAAAAAAGTCCACAAAAACATTGTTTAGATACCAAAATTGTGAAAATCAAACTTTAAGTATGAAAAAAGTCCACAAAAACTTTGTTTAAGCATCAAATGATTCAAAGTGAAACTTCAGGTACTTGATTAAAATGTTGCAAAATTTCAAGTATCATTTTTGTTATTAACCCTTCTCACAACAATTTATTCCCATCGTCTTTTTTGAGTTGACACTTTCTTTCTTTTAGTCAACTCACTATAAGTAGCAACGGCCTTAATAAGAAGACTAAATGCTTCCAATAAAGGACCATTGGTGTTTCTACTGATAATTCCTTAAAACTTACCCATTAGATGCTTTAATGACTTATTCCAATCATAGTAGAGTTATTAAAAAGATAAGCATTTCTATGATTCCATATATGCCACAAAGTAATGGCTATCTTGAGAAACAATTCCTAAGTAATAAACTTATTCAAGTTGTTAGCATTAAATAACTTGACCGATCAAGCATAAGCTTGTGAAACACTAAAGTTGTGGATACAGATATTAACAAGCAAATCAAACAAAGCGTACCTGAAAGTATGAAAATGAAGGTTTATGCTGTTTCGTAGCATTCATTGAAAGTTTGTGAGACAATTTGCTATATCTTGTGGCAAAATAACTTTAACTTTGTCACCAAATAGTTTGTACATAATTTCCATATGTGATTGGTTTTAACATGTAATCCAAGTTCTCTATATATTTCCGAATTTCTTGTCAATAACATATGACACTAAAGCTCTCATATCTTTTGTAAACAACATATAACGTTGGAGCTCCTCAGTGATTTGACTTCATTTCTTCCACCAATAATTGATAGCTAAATCTTATTGTATAGTTACAACTTTTCTTAGAAGCCCACAATAATAGAGGGATTTTTTAAATTGTGTGTGTGTGTGTGTGTTTTAACATTGTTCAACAAGGTGATTATAGAATTTAAGTTTTACTTTACACTCTCTTTGTCAATAGTATCCATGAATTTAAGGTCATAGATATGTGGGCCAAAATCCTAAAAGCAAGGATGGCCTAATAAAGATGGAATCTAAGTATCAAACTAGAATCTTAGCTTGTTTTCTTTACCAACTTGCTATAAAAATCTTTTAGACCATCGCTCTCTACCTATCAAATACTTATTCTAAACTCACAAAGTCATGTCACCTAAGACATTACTAAATAACCTAACTTCTTTAGCACTACTACTAGTAAACCATGAAAAAATATTTGGTTTAGTAATGTATTATTTGTACTTTGATTAAATTTATATTTAAAAGCAATGTCTTCAATAGTAGCTAGTTACTTTATATGAATTTAACTGTAATATGCATTTCCTTTATAGACACCTTATTTTGACAATTTATTTTTGTCAAATTATTGATAATTAGATGTAATATTAGTATATATATATATATATTATATCTGGCTAAATTAAAGGAATATTTGCAATTATAAGCATTAGGATTAGAAATGAAAATTAGGAAAATAAATATAATAGATGAAATATATATACATATATAATATAGTATAATATGCAGAAATTAAAAAAATAAAAAATAATAATAATTCTATTCATCTTCTAAGCCCTCTTTGGGTCCATTTTTGGCCCATTTCCAGACCCAATTTCCACGAACCGAATGCACATATGGAAACTAGGTATGAAGTAATTTAATTTGGTATGTGGATTACGTGTTTTCATCAATAATAATTGTTTCAAATTCGGGCTTGAAAATTGAGAAAAATGCATTTTTGTTAGTTTCCTCAAAAACTTAAAAACACGTGAAATTCGTTTCTTAGGCAAGATTAAAGATTTGGGTTGTTATAATATGGGAAAGACATATCTGACAGGACATTTAATTAGAAAGTTACAACCGTTTTGGCTCCGATTTTTGAATTTGTGAAAACCGTATCTTAGAACTCTAGATTCTTAATAGATTGTTTAGGAAAGTTTTGAGCCGAATTAAAACATATAAATAGTCTCTTCATCTTCTATTTGTTTAAAAAAAGGCCTTCTCTCTCTTAATACTTTTAATTTATTCTTAATTTTTTATTCGGTCTTGGTGTTCTCAAATTTAGGTTTCAACATTCTCATTTTAAAGTCTACGTAAAAAAAAAAAAGAAGGAAAATCAAAGCAATTTGAAGCTACTAGAGTGTTTAGCAGATCAAGGGCTTCAAAACCCCCCTATTCGGCCACCGCATCGCCCTATGATCACTCAACCCAATTACACATTCGTCTATCTCAAGTCGACTAGCTGGAGCTTTCGATCATCAATTCCCTACGCACGTTCAATCCTCAAGTAAGCCCTTTTTTTTACTTAATAAAGCATACTAGTAAGATAATATTATAAGTTAATGAATTATCGTAGCATTATAAAAATGAAAAATAATAAACAATAATAAGATTCTGACATAATAAATATTACATATTATTATTAGTTGTTTAGGCATTCAAAACATGAGGTTAATTAATATATCTTTTTGAGTGATTGCTTTGTAATGTTGTTTATATATTAAATTCTTAGGTTTATATTATGTAAAATTACTATTAAAATTCCTAAATTAATTTTTATCTTGAGAATATTTATTATGGCTTTGCCAATTGATTTTCATAAATTTGATTTACTAATATTATCATAGCACTTTGATTTTAACTTTCACTATAATCCCTAGACTAATAAATTCAGCTTTTTTTTTAATACTTTAATGACATAGATTGAACCTTTGCCATGATGTATTCAAATAATAAGTTATTATATGATAACCATGATGTCCGCGATATACCTTTTGATGTTATAAATATTTCATCTTTTATATGTTTGTAATAACATTTTTTTCTCCTGTATGTGTGAAATTTGATTTCTTGTGATAATTTAATTAATGATAACATGTGGATTGATATGCTATGTTTCCTTAAAGAATTTTGTCACCTAGAAAAAAAAAATTGATTTTTATGAAATAGCAAGAACTTGAATTGATAAATCTTAGGATCCATATCATCAAAAAGCTAATTTTGTCAAAACTATCAAAATTTAACAAATTTAAAGCGAAAGAATTAAAACTCTAAATTGATCAACAAATTAAAGTTTTCATTAAAGAACTATGTGTTGTCTAATCCGATTAGCAAATACGTACGAACCTAAATGGGCGACTCAAAATATGTAAAAAATTATTTTTGTGAATTTGATTGATTTGATTTTATTGATTCTCTTAGTTTAGTTTAGGATATGTGAATATTGATAAAATTTGATAGGATTTGATTAATTTGACTATATTGAGTTCTTAGATTATATGTTATTGTTGATGGAAATTGATTAGTTGATTAAATTAGTAAATTTATATATATTTGTAAATATTAGCTCTATGATTAGTTAGTTAGATCCTTGTAAATATTTTATAATTTGGATTTAGGATATGAAAGAAAGCAATTTTAATTGGAAGCTATAAGTCGTAACCGTTTAGGTTTTAATAGGTTAGCTCCCGGACTCAAGTTAATTTCTGGTTTTCGTTTTCTTAAAAACGATTTTTTTTTTTTTTGCGGATCAGTGTATAATCGATATCAACCTACCCATGATCTTGGTTTTCTTTTTTTTTTTTCCTGACTCTAGTCAGGTGGCGACTCCAAAATAATGTGGCCTATAGCCTATTAATTGGGGCACAAATTAGCCCCCCGCTTCATTTAATGTGGCCCATGGCCCATTAATCGGGAGACCTTTAGAACCCACCCTTCTTGCATTCACTACATGAAGAAGATGATGATCGAGCATTATGGCCCATCAAAATGTTTTTCAAAATTTTTTACAAAACAAAGCTGAATTTACAGGAGTTAATTTCCTTGTAATCCATTCATGTAGATGTGTCTTGTAAATTCTTGTAACTTTGTCCATGTATGTACTTTGTAAATGTATATACCGTGTTGTAACATATCTCTTTTGTAATGTAGATTAAGAATGGAAAGCAGTTGTGTAGTAGCAACATGTGGGCTGTCTTATTCCCGAGATCCATGTTCATGAGCCTACTAGTCTGATGCCCATTTTGAACAAGTGGTTACAAACTTTCAAGCCAGAACAAAGAGGATTCATTGAAGACCGTTTGGGCCCTATTCTTTCTCTACCAAAGGTCCAGATCCCATTCATCTTTTTAGGGCCTTGGTTTACTTATGGAATATTGATGAGGCCACCTTTTGCCTTGGTGAGCACACTTTGAGTCCTACTATTGAGGAATACACAAGGCTTCTTCAAGCTCCACCAACTCATGCGGGAATATATGCTCCTCAACTTAGTAAAGGGCCGATCAACTTGTTCAACTCCTTTTTAGGGATTAAGAGGACCGATGTGTCTAGAGCTCTCAAGAATTGCAATTTGGTCTCCATTCGGCTTTCTGACTTGTTCAAGTGGTTTGGATCTCCAAATAGTTACAAGGACAATAAGCCCATCTTCTATGGAGGTGTAGAAGCATGGGAACAGAATCGCATCAATGCCTTTATAGCCGCAGTATTCGGTACTATCCTCTTCCCGAATGGGGATCTATTCATCCACTATTAGGTGGTGGAATTAGTGGACCAGTTTTTGGCAGGAAAGTCTTATATCCCGGCCTTGCTCGCTGAACAAAATAGATCTCTCAACCACTTGAAGAATAGAGGCTATGGGAAGTTCAAGTCTAGTATGGCACTCTTGATAGTTTGGTTTGCTAGCCACACTAGAGATTATGGGAGCAATTTGAGTCGGCTTGCCACATTAGAGGTTATGATCTTATTTTGAGCTTTAGTGAAAGAGTCCGCATTCAAGATCTTCCAAGAACGATGAGGGTGCATTTACTCCAAGATCTAGAAGCTTACACATTCCTTTGGATTGCTAAGTGGTTCCATTCTCATGCGGCAATAAGGATGCACGGAGTATGTGGCAGTTCCTTTGATTGGTTTGATGGTCACGGATATTATCGCGCGATGATAAGACAATATGGAGCACTTCAAGATATAACTAGCAAGCCATCATTAAAGGAGGTTACTATGGAATATGATGACCCGGACGTTCCTTTGGCACAAAGAGAGGGAAAACTAGGGTTGATACAAGCAAATGGGAGACAAGAGAAATCAAGCCGATCTACGTGATAGACCCCATCAATACTGAGATGAAGAAATACCAGGCCACTAAAGAATACATCCTCAACCAAAGGGCAAAGGTGGATGGGTTGGAATTTCAAGCTCCCGGGTTGAGTCGACCACCTACCACTCCCGACCCGGAGGCACAAGCTTATATGGAATTGACAAAAGCCCGGTAGAGGTTCGCTTCCAAAGAAGAGGGAGCGAGAGATGGAAGAGGAAGTGCAAAGTTCTCAAGCCAAGGTTCAAGCACTTGAAGCTAACTATGGACGTGAAAGGACTATCGAGGAGCTGAAGGACCGTTTAGTGTGTCCTAAAGATTAGGCGTTTGGTTTAGGATTAAAGTCTTTGTTTAGCTTTTCGTTTTGTCATGTTTAGGTCATGTTTTGACTCCTTGAGTAAATTCAGCTTTAATGAAATAAAATGGTTTTTTGCCATAAAGCTTCTTCATCATCTCAATTTGCATGCGCATGCGCCTTTCTTTTCCATATATATATATATATATATATATTCTTGTCTCTACATGTTCTTGTATAGCTTTTATGTATATTTTGTTCGCTAACCGTTTACTTGTTTTTGTGTATATATTTCTTAACCACTAACCGTTTACTCGTTTTGTTGAGAATTGTAAATAAATAATAAGATTTTCGCCAAAATATATATATATAATAAATACATATTCTTCTCTAAACTATGGAATCTTGTTTTTGAATTATTCAGTTTCTAAAAGATAGCTCCTAAACGGTCGACCGATTCGAAGTCCAATCATCACTAGGTCCAAATCCAGAATGGCTAGCAACAACGACAATAATTTGGCAATTCCAATGCAATTTCCGAGCAAAGGTTCACCACTTTGGAACAAATGTGTTTCAAATGGCCAGCAAATGAATCTTCTCGCACAAAACTTTAAGGCCCCTCAAGCTACTACCGAAGGACTTCGGGGTTAAGAAAGGGACCGATGGTCAAGACATTGAGGAACAAGTAGTTAATCATGAGCCAAAACCAGTCAAGACCGATTCTTCGGCTTAAGAAGGAAATTGAGGCTCAAAACAAAGAGATGGAGAAAAGGCTTTTCTCTCAATTCAATGAGAAACTCAAAGCTTTTGAGAAAATGGAAGGATTTGATCAAGGGAATCACAAACTTTCCTACAATCGAAGCCGGGCTTTCCCGAGAAGTTCAAGATTCCGACTTTGAAAAGTATGATGGTACTGGTTGCCCAAAGTTGCATACTAGGCTCTATGTGAGGAAGATGAGCCGTACACTCAATATGAGCAATTTATGGTCCAGACTTTCTAGGATAGCCTTACCGGTCGGCTTTAACATGGTATGCTCAATTGGATCTTGATGAGATTAATACTTGGGACAAATTGGCTAGGGCTTTCTACAATCAATACAAGTTCAATATTGAAGTGGCCCCGTCTATGTGGGATTTAGGCAATAAGGAAGAAGAAAGATGAGTCCTTTAAGGAATATGCTCAAAGGTGGAGATCAATGGCATCTATGGTATCTACCCCTATCCCGGAGAAGGATTTGACATTCACTTTCATCAATACTTTGGAAGAACCATTCTTTACCCATCTCATTGGACACACTACTACTAATTTCTCTGAGATAGTATTGGCCGGATGCAGAATTGAAAATGCCATTACTACCGGGAAGATCCATGTGGAGAAAAAGACTACAAACCCCAAGTACTCCAACAACAACAAAGGGAAGGATACCACTGTCATGTAGTAGCTCAATCCCATACACTAAACCTACTCAATCCTACGCCTAAACCAACCCCAAACACTAATCAACCCTTCACCCAGTCACAACAACCACAATCCCAAAACCGACCATTCAATAGATCCAAAAGACAGTTCACCAAAATTCCTGTACCCCTTAGCCAAGTTCTAGCCCGGCTTAGAGCCAACAACCTGATCACCTTTGAAACACCAAAGAAGACTACAAACCCAGATACTATAACCCGAGTTGAAATGTGATTATCATTTGGGGCAAGTGGGTCATTCTACTGACTATTGTTGGAGGCCGGAACAAGATTCAAGACCTCATTGATGCTAAATTGGTCCAATTGGATTTCATCGAAACCCCAACCCCTAATGTCAACACCAATCCTCTCCGAATCATGGGCCCACGATCAACATGATCACGATCGAAGAACCCGAGCCTTTTATTGGAATGATCCAGTTCGATCCGAAGAGGGTAGTTATCCAATGTCAAGAAGAGCAGAAAGAGGCCCCATATGAGGTGAAATCGATGAGATATCAATTCCATGTGCCCATTGCACCAAGTGACTATAAAGCGCCCCGTTCAACTATCAAGCTGTTAATCAAGTTCCGACCCATTGGGAAACTTGGAAAAGCCCCAGAGCCTGAAAGAGAGAAGACATTGGCAGGAATTCTTCCCACAGAGAAAAGATAAGAAAAGGGAGGAGGAATCTGATGAGAAAACGGCCTTGACCAAGATCATGAAGATGAGTGATTATAAGATTACCGATCAACTTGCTAAGGTCCCGGCTCAAATATCCTTGATGGGTTTATTGATGACTTCTGAAAAACACCGGGAGGCCCTCTTTAAGATACTCCAACAGATCAAGGTTCCCGAAGGTGTTGCTACTGAAACGATGGAACATGTGGTGAATTCGGTATTTGCTTTGGACCAAATCTCTTTCTCACCTGATGAATTGGGAGCTGAAGGCACTCAACACGAAGCCCCTATTCATAATGGCTAAGTGTAATGGATTGATTGTAGCCCGAGTCCTCATCGACAATGGGTCGTCTCTGAATGTTTGTCCATTGGCCACTTTGAACCTACTCGGTATCGATGCATCTAATCTCGGTCCAGTTCCACAATTGTTAGAGCTTTTGATGGATCCAAGAGAGGCATATCGGGAGAAATAGACTTGGAAATTACTTGGGCCACAAGATTTTACTATCCCATTCCAAGTTCTAGACATACCGAGATCGTTCAATTTGTTACTTGGAAGGCCTTGGATCCACTCAGCTGGGCAATACCATCTAGTCTGCATCAGATGGTCAAGTTTATAACAAATGGCCAAATCGTTGGTACTGGGTGAACAAGATCATGCTATCTTCAAAGACACTGCTATACCCTATATTGGCGAAGAAGATTGAAGACTTTGGTTTACAAATTTTTGAAGAAGCCAATATGATTCAAGAAGAGGGACATTTGGACTGGGATATGTCCCTACTCGGTTGAGATACAAGAGATGAAAAGGAAAGGAAGAAGAGAGGAGAAGAATGGTATGATACCCCTATTGAGTCTCAGACATCAGAGTCACATTCCCACAACCGACTCATGTCTAGAAGCCAGACATTGCATCAGTTATGGAGCCTTCTTGCAGCTCCCATCGGCTCAGGAGTTAAATAATTGGTTTACTATTCCCCTTAATAACTCTAGGGTTACCTCTGAGTAAGGTTGAATTCATGAAGTGTTTTTATGTTTCGTTTCTTTTATCAGTTGCTCAAATAAAATGTACTCCATGAGTCATATTCATTAATAAAATTTCTTTGTTTCTTTTCTATATTATCTCTTTTGTCTATATCATCACTTTCTCTTTTCCCTCACATTTCTTCCTTTTTCTCTTTCTTTATCTTGCCTTTATTAGATATGATAATGGTGAAAGTAAGGGATATCTTGCGATAGATAACGAAAATATGATATCACTTCGCCCTACTGGGTTAGTCGTCGAAAGTGATATTAGTGAGCACACTGGGATAGAGAAAAGTTGGCAAAAATATGAACAAGGTAGTTGAGATCAGTGAGCCTACAGAAGTAGTAAATGTTGGAACTGAAGATGAGCCTAAAAATTTGAAAATAGGCACCACCTTATCCGCTGAACAACGAGAAAGATTGATAAAATTATTGACTGATTACTTAGATGTGTTTGCATGGTCCTACGAAGATATGCCTGGTTTAGATACCTCTATAGTGGTTCATAAATTACCGACTAAAGCAGATATCAAACCAAAGAAGCAAAAATTAAGGCGATTTAGACCAGATATCTTGCTTAAGATTAAAGAAGAAGTGAAGAAATTATTAGAAGTGGTTTTATAGAGGTATCCGATTATCTGAATGGGTGGCCAATGTGGTCCGGTACTTAAAAAGAATGGAAAGGTTAGAGTTTGTGTAGACTTTGCGATCTAAACCAAGCCACGCCAAAGATAATTTCCCCTTACCTCACATAGATGTCTTGGTGGATAACACGGCTAGAAACCATCTATTTTCATTCATGGATGGCTTTTCGGGATACAATCAGATTAAAATGGCAGAAGAGGATAAAACCAAGACAACCTTTATTACTACTTGGGGAACATTCTGCTACAAAGTCATGCCTTTCGGCCTTAAAAACGCTGGGGCAACATATCAAAGGGCGATGGTTACCTTGTTTCATGACATGATGCATCAAGAAGTCGAAGTATATGTGGATGATATGATTGCTAAGTCTAAGGAAGATGAGGATCATGTGGAAGTATTAAGGAGATTATTTGATAGATTACGGAAGTTCCATCTTAAGCTGAATCCGAGAAGTGTACATTTGGGGTGACCTCAAGGAAGTTGTTGAGATTCGTAGTTAGTCAGCAAGGAATAGAAGTTGATCCGATAAGGTTAAAGCCATACTTGAATTGCCTCCTCCGAAGACAATCAAAGAAGTCAGGGGCATATTGGGACACTTGAACTACATTGCTTGGTTCATATCTCAATTAATCGACAAATGTCGCCCTTTATTCAAGTTGTTGAGGAAAAATGCAGCTATCCATTGGGATAAAGATTGTTAAGAACCATTTGATGAGATTAAGCAATATCTGATGAATCTACCAGTGTTAGTAGCGCTAACACCTGGTCGCTCTCTTTTCCTGTATTTGACGGTACTTCCTGAATCAGTGAGAGCTATGCTTGGACAAAAAGATGAAGATGGGAAAGAATGGACTATTTACTATTTGAGTAAGAAATTCAGTGAAGGTGAACAGAAGTATACTGAAGTGGAAAGAACTTATTATGCCGTATTGTGGATCATGCATAGACTTAGACAATATACATTGTATTATTTTGTCGAGCTTTACATGAAACATGATCCTTTGAAGTATCTGGCTCAAAAACTAGGGCTGATTGGGAGAATTTCCAAGTGGCAGATGTTGTTATCAGAATTTGACATCAATTATGTGGATTGAAACTCAGTTAAAGGTCAAGCACTTGTAGATCAGCTGGCTGAAAACCCGGTTGAAGATAATGTGATTGATGGAGAAGCTCAATTTTCGGATGGAAGCATATTGCTGGTAAATTCGGATAAAGAATCAGAACAGTCCACCCCTAAATGGAAGTTGTACTTTGATGGAGCAGCTAATGTATGTGGACGTGGAATTAGGGCAGTCTTAATATCACCAGATGGTAATCAATACCCCGCTTCAGTAAGATTGATGTTCCCTTATACTAATAATGTGGGAGAATACGAGGCTTGCATCATGGGTCTTAAGATGGCACTTGACATGGAGATAGATGATCTTGAAGCATATGGAGACTCCTCTCTCATCATCTTTCAAACACGAGGAGAATACAAGATGAAGGATGCAAAATTGGTGCCTTATCACCAACATTTACTAGAATTGGCACAAAATTCAAAGAAATATCATTTACTTATATGCCAAGAAACCAGAACAGTTGCGGATGCATTAGCCACATTAGCATCTATGATTAGATCACTGATGGAGTTGAGATCCAGCCTTTAAAGGTTCGCATTGAGAAGGAACCGACATTTTGCTTGAATACCGAGGAAGTCCCAAAGAAAGATCCTGGTATGCTAATATCAAAGAATTCCTCCAAGATGGCAAGTACCTGAAAATGCCTCAACAAAGGAGCAAAGAACGCTAAGACGCTTAGCAGCTCATTTCATGCTCAGTGGTAATACATTATACAAAAAATCATTTGATACTACTCTCTTGAGATGCGTAGATGAGGCGGAAGCAGATATGTTGATGAAGGAAGTCCATGAAGGGATATGTGGACCTCACATGAATGGATACATGCTAGCCAAGAAGATTATGAGGATGGGTTATTTTTGGATAACTATGGAATCAGATTGTATCAAACACGTGAGACATTGTCACTTGTGCCAGATATACTCCAATAAGATAAATGCTCCTCCCAAAGAATTGCAGTCGTTGTCTTCACCTTGGCCCTTCTCGATGTGGGGTATGGATATGATAGGGCCAATTTCGCCAAAAGCCTCAAATGGTCACCGATTTATATTAGTGGCGATCGACTACTTTACCAAGTGGGTTGAAGCATTCTCGTACGCTAATGTTACCAAAGGAGTAGTTGTCAAGTTCATCAAGAGAGATATCATAGCCAGATATGGAGTCCCTGATACAATCATTACAGACAAGTACCAATTTGAACAACAAATTAATGTCTGAATTGTGCCAAAATTTTGGGATCAAACATCGGAACTCTACCCCATATCGACCTCAGATGAATGGGGCAGTTGAAGCAGCCAACAAGAACATCAGGAAAATAATAGAGAAGATGGCTATCACTTACAAAGAGCATGAGATATTGCCTTTGCACTCATGGCCTACCGAACATCCATCAGAGTATCAACAGGCAACCCCTATTCATTAGTCTATGGTGCGGAAGCAGTTTTGCCAGTTGAAGTTGAAATCCATCACTCAGAATATTGGCAGAAACGAATTGGATGAAGCTGAATGGGTGAGAAAAAGGATTGATCAGTTGAATCTCATTGATGAAAGGAGGATGACTGCTCTATACCATGGTCAACTTTACTAGCAAAGAATGGCTCGAGCATTCAATAAAAAAGTTTACCCAAGAAATTTCAAAGAAGGAGACTTAGTCTTGAGAAAAGTGCTCCAAATGTTCAAGATCCTAGAGGAAAGTTTACTCCTAATTATGAAGGACCATATGTAGTAAAGAGAGTGTTGTTTGGTGGTGCATTGATTTTGACTAGAATGGATGGTCCAGATTTGAAAGACCCTGTAAATTCTGATGCGGTCAAGTTGTACTACTCTTGAGAAATTAATGAGAATTCTATCAAGTTCAGAAATGTGTTGACTACTTTGTCTATGTGTGATCTAATTTTTGTTATCTATCGACAAAAAGATATCTCTAGCCAATCATCAGATCGGTCATTGACCATCCACCTTAATTAATAAGTTCTCTTTCATCCTTATATCTCCCAAACACTTAAAACACGAGCGTACTGTGAGAGAGAGAAATTTGAGCAATTGATAAAGTTATAAAAACATTCTAATACTTTGTGATTTGATCTTTTCTTAAAGAAATGCCTATTTCAGGGGAATAACATAAGAAGTCGATAAGTTCAAGCTGCAAAGTAAGGGAGACTCTAAGAACCATCTCTTGTATCGTCCGTGATCAAGACCATCAAAAGAATCATTACCATCAAGAGACAAACAAGGATACTCAAATCAAAGGATAGCCACTATGAATGTGCTCTAGCCTGATGGAGTTAACCTAGTGATGAGCGACTTCACCAAGTGGTCTGACAAGTTTAAAAGCTTCTATAAGAATCTGGTAAGTTTTTTTTTTAAATATATTGCTAGGATTAAATTTTCAGAAATTAGCTCTAGAAGCCATGCAAAGCATGAGGAAATCAAGATCTCAGGACATGAGATTTGTTACTTAGGGATCAAACATGAGACCAGTTCAAGAGGCGTTTCAAAACATGAATCACCTCCGCTCAAGAAGTAACACTATTCAAGAGACGTTTCAGAACATGAATCACCTCCACTCATGAAGCAACGAATCACCTTCGCTTAAGAAGCGATCCAGCACAAAGCAACGGTTCAGAACATGAATCGTCTCCGCTCAAGAAGCAACCAGTTCAAAAGGAGTTTCGGAACATGAATCACCTCCGCTCAAGAAACGATCCAGCTCAAAGCAACGGTTCAAACATGAATCTCTGCTCAAGAAGTAACCGAGTTCAAGAGAGTTTCAGAACATGAATCACCTGGCAAGAAGCAATCCAGCTCAAAGCAATGGTTTAGAACATGAATCATCTCTGCTCAAGAAATAACTTCATCTCTACTCAAGAAGCAATCTTATCTTACTCAGAAAACGACCTCCTTTCAAGTACGGACTCGTATATGAGACCTGAATCGGGATAGTTCATACATGAAGCATCCTTACTGAAGAAGTAGTTTGAGGAGCATATCAGAACATGAAAAAAGCTCTCCCCGCTCAAGAAGTGGGAATTCCATATAAGTTAAAGGCAAAATGAGTCTATTTTATCTTAGTGGTAAGGTTTTCACAAACCTCACCAAAGAGGGGCAGCTATAGACACCTCATTTTGAAATTTTTTTATCAAATTATTGATAATTAGATATTAATATTAGTATATATATGGCTAAATTAAAGGAATATTTGCAATTATAAGCATTAGGATTAAATGAAAATTAGGAAAATAAATCAAATTAAGGGAAATAAATATAATAGATGTAATATATATACATATATAATATAGTATAATATGCAGAAAATTAAAAAAATAAAAAATAAAAAATAATAATACTATTCATCTTCTAAACCCTCTTTGGGTCCATTTTCGGCCCATTTCAGACCCGATTTCCATGAATTGAATGCACATATGGAAACTAGGTAAGGAGTAGTTTCATTTCGTATGTGGATTACGTGTTTTCATCAACAATAATTGTTTCAAATTCAAGCTTAGTTTCATAAAAAACTAAAAAACGTGTGAAATTCTTTTTAGGCAAGATTGAAGATTTGGGTCGTTATAATATAGGAAAGATATATCTAACAGGACATTTAATTGGAAAGTTACAATGTTTTGGCTCCGATTTTTTCGAATTCATGAAAACCATGTCTTAGAACCCTAGATTCTCAATCAATTGTGTAAGGAAAGTTTTGAGCCAAAGTAAAACATATAATAGTCTTCCCATCTTTTGTTTAAAAAAAAAAAAAGGTCTTCTCTCTCCTAATACTTTTAATTTTATTCTCAATTTTTTTTCGTCTTGGTGTTTCTCAAATTTAGGTTTCAAACATTCTAATTTTAAATTCTTTGTAAAAAAAAAAAAATCGAAGCAATTGGAAGCTCTCGGAGTGTTTAGCAGATGAGGGCTCCAAAACCCCCTATTCGGCCACCGCATCGCCCTGTGATCGCCCAACCCAATTCTACGTTCGCTTATCTCAAGTCGACCAGCGGAGCTCCGACCATCAATTCCCCTGTGCGCGTTCAATCTCATGTAAGCCTTTTTTTTTTACTTAATAAAGCATACTAGTAAGATAATATTATAAGTTAATGAATTATCGTAGCATTGTAACAATGAAAAATAATAAACAATAATAAGATTCTGACATAATAAATATTACATATTATTATTAGTTGTTTAGGCATTCAAAACATGAAGTTAATTAATATGTCTTTTTGAGTGATTGCTTTGTAATATTGTTTATAGATTAAATTCTTAGGTTTATATTGTGTAATTTGCTATTAAAATTCCTAAATTAATTTTTATCTTGAGAATATTTATTATGGTTTTGCCAATTGATTTTCATAAATTTGATTTATTAATATTATCATAACCTTTTGATTTTAACTTTCACTATAATCCCTTGAATAATAAATTTAGCTTTTTTTTTAAATAATTTAATGACATAGATTGAACCTTTCCATGATGTATTCAAATAATAAGTTATTATATGATAACCATGATTTCCCGATATACCATTGATGTTATAAATACTTCATTTTTATACGTTTGTAATAACATTTTTTTCTCCTATATGTGTGAAATTTGATTTCTTGTGATAATTAATTATTGATAACATGTGGATTGATATGCTATGTTTCCTTAAAGAGTTTTGTCACTTAGAAAAAATTTATTTTATGAAATAGCAAGAAATAACAAGAACTTAAATTGATAAAATCTTAAGGATCCATATCTCAAAAATCTTATTTTTGTCAAACTATCAAAATTTAACAAATTTAAAGCGAAAAGAATTAAAAACTCTAAAATTGATCAACAAATTAAAGTTTTCATTAAAGAACTACGTATTATCCTGATCCCGATTAGCGGGTACGTAGGTACCTAGATGGGCGACTCAAAATATGTAAAAAATTATTTTTGTGAATTTGATTGATTTGATTTTATTAATTCTCTTAGTTTAGTTTAGGATATGTGAATATTGATAGAATTTGATAGGATTTGATTAATTTGACTATATTGAGTTCTTAGATTATATATTATTGTTGATGGAAATTGATTAGTTGATTAAATTAGTAAATTTATACATATTTGTAAATATTAGCTATAGGATTAGTTAGTTAGATCCTCGTAAATATTTTATAATTTGGATTTAGGACATGAAAGAAAGCTATTTTAATTGGAAAGTTATAAGTGGTAATGTTTAGGTTTTAATAGGTTAGCCCCCGGACTCAAGTTAATTTCTGGTTTTTGTTTTTTTAAAAACGATTTTTTTTGCAGATCAGTAGCATAACTGATATCAACCTACGTATTGATCTTCGTTTTCTTTTTTTTTTTTCCCGACTCTAGTCAGGTGGCAACTCCAAAATATTTTTCAAAACTGATATTTCCTTTAATTCTTAGTTGATGATTTATGCCAATGGGTTAGGGTTTGATGTAAATCGGATTAAAGAAAATTGAACCGAAAATCAAAATCTATGCTCAACACCCCTCTTTCATCTTGTTGCATGGACTAATGTAGAGCAAGTGTGTCTTATCAACTTATCCCCTAATCCTATGCACTTTCAACTTTTTTTTTTTCTAATTTGAAATTGTGGGTCATTTAGAAGCCATTTTCTCTTTATTTATTTTGCATGAAACGGTATGGTTTATAAGTCATAGGACAACTAACATCAAGTTACGAGGTTTTATTATATTCTTATAAGTCTTTACAACCTCGATTTACTATTAAAATGATTCAAGAAATCTCATTATATAAGTCAATAGGTCTTCAGTCAATTGTCTTTATACTATAGATTTTAGAATATTCCATTGAACCTCTACCACACATTAATTAATTTAAAAATTTGTCTTTTAAAAGGTTTCTTAGGACCCTTATTGGGAGTTTTTACTTGATGTTCTAAAGTATATATGTAAATATATATATGTGTAAATTTAAAACCTATTTATTATTATTATTATTATTATTATTATTATTATTATTATTATTATTATTATTATTATTATTATTATTATTATTATACAAAATTTTAAGTTGAATTCATCAGTTTGCATTTTTTTTTTTTTTTTCCCATTTCATCTAAGGGTTCATGCTGCTTGAAACTTCTAAAGCCGAGATGTTTAAATTGTACACAAATTAAACAAGAACAAGAACAACAACAACAACCTAATATTAGCAAATGAAGAGTAATAATTTAGAATCCATAGGTTATGTCTAGAACTCCTTGTCTAAGCTTACATCCATGAAATGGAATCACATCAATGTCTAGTCTATCCAATTTTTAGATTGGTCCATATATCCAAGTCCAATATAAGCCTACACCCTATTGGAAATTTTGCATGTTCCATTATCTAAGATTAAAGGGATGTCTAGTGCTGATATAAATAAAGTCCATAGTGGTTGAAATCATATGATTTGATGATTAAAACAAGGTTTTATCTCATTTAGAAAAAGAAAAGATGCGGTCAAAGGAGACAAAGAAACACATAATTTGGTCGAGAATACCTGTAAACACATAATTCACAGCTTTCTTTTCTTTCTTTCTTAGTTGCATGAGTCCCTAAACTACTTAAAGTTCAAGAAATGATATAAACACTAATGTTAGTCATTCTCCTGTTTGACCATAAAGAATGTCTATATTATATTATGTGAAATAACTAAGGAATTTCTATTTCTTTTCTTCACAAGAAGAATTGCTAATCAAATGTAAGTTAAGGAACACATATTAGAAGATATAAGGCTTGCTATATTGTAAATGTACTATATTCTTTTATTTAAAAATTTATTTTCATGTTTCTCTTTTTTCTTTTTCTATGTTATGCTCAAACATGGTATTGTCATAATATTTCTTTATCCATAATTTTTATTTTATAAATCTATTGTTTGGTAGTGATTTATTTATATCAAAATTAGATGAATGATGCTTGGGTTATATTATAAATATATTTTATTCTATTAATTATAAACTTTTTTTATGTTTCTTTTGTGTGTGTGTGTGTGTGTTATGCTCAAACCTGGTATGAATGACCTTTTTTTTCTAGATTATACATAGTTTTTTTATTAGGTTTAGCAAATTATATTATATGGCTAGTGTATTATTAATTTATATAAAAATTAATGACACATGAATTATATTGTAAATGTATTATATTTTAATGTTTCTCATCATCATCATCATCATCATCATCACTATTATTATTATTTGTGTTATGCTCAAACCATGAATTAATTAAAATTAATGATACATGAATTTGGTACATGAACTAGTTAAATTTGAGTAAATTATACCAGAACATATAAGTATTTGGGGTAAGTTCATTTAAGGTATTAATGTTTTCAGTAGCTGAAAAGAGGTATAAACATTTGACAAAGTGTACCAAATGAAGTATCAGCATTTGGATAAACGTTGATACCTCTTTTTAAACATTAAAAATGTATATTGATATGATAAAAGAACTTACCCCAAAACATTAAAATTGTTTTATGTAATTTAGCCAATGAAAATTTTCTAATAAAAGGCATTAGCCCAACACACACAAAACCTATCACTTATCTTATAACCTTTATATAATATACAAATAAATCATAGTGAAGGGTAATATGGTAATATAATGACATTTAAGAGGGTAATTTTGTCATTTAACATATGAAATTGATTAAATGAGGGTTGTTTGTAAAGGAGATGTGGAGCAGCTTTAGGCCAGCTGAAGGCTGCCGGTGTTGGACATTTACACCGTTGGTGTTGAAGTTTAGGTCGTCAGCGTTGGGCCAACCTATCTTCTGCAATGTCTGTCGATTGTGTTTTCAAGGCTGCCAGCTTTTATTTTAGGCCGCCGGCTTATCCACTTAAGCTGCCAGCCTATCCTACCAGCTTATGACATACAAATCTATATGTAGTTTCCTATTTTATTAAGTTTCCAAAACTAGACCACAGTTGTCTTCCCTTTTTGTAGCTCAACCTATGGTAATTCTAGGTAAGATTTTCCTCTCAATCTCTTTTGGTTAAGATTTGGTTAGACCCTGATTCCTATATATATATATATATATATAAATTATAAAGAAAGGTAAGGAATGTCATATGCGGTTAAATAAGATGGCAAAATAGTCCATTCAAATCAAATAAAAAAAAAGGATAATGAATGTTACACTAATAAATAAAAGGGTTTTATGGAGATGTAATAAATTATTAAGAAGGACAATGAATGTCATAAAGAAGGATAATAAATGAAATATTTAAAATTAGGTTTTCCCAAAGCCTATAAATACCGCTTTAACCCTTTTGTTCCCTCCTCACAACTCTTCTGCAGCTAAAACCCTAGGTAAGTAGGTCTCCCTCTAGTCCTTTTCAATTAATCATTTAGGGTTAGCTTTCTTGTAAGGTTCTTTTCATATGTTTGAAGGAGATTTAAGATCTAGTGAAGAAACCCTATAGTGGATTTGAAGATTTGTGGTTTCGATTCAAGATAAAGGTAAGATCTTTATTATAGTTATGTGATTTCTAAGATTTATAGATTATAAGAATATGATTATAGCAATTAAGAATAGTTAATTGGTTGTGTTAGGAGATTTGTTGAATTGGAATCCTGTTTCAAGCAAGATCTGCAAGATTTAGGTAAGTGTAGATCCATCCCATCTTTGTGATTTTAAAAGACATGATCTTTTTTCTAGTGGTTGGTTTATTGATGGATGATTATATGTATATTGAAGGAATTGTGGAAGAAACTAGGAATTTTTGAAGGAACTGTGTTTGGAGATGTCATTGGATTGTGAACAAGATAAACATGTGTGTTAAATTCGTATTGTGGATCTATGATTAGGGTTATAGATCTTTTGAATAGGATTATGGAAATAAGGTTAGGGATTAATAATGAATTTTGCAATTATAATTGATTGAGATATGTTGTGGATCAGGAATTCTTGTGAGATTAGGAATTCTTTTCTGACAGAAGTTCTGTTGGTGAAACTGGAGTTGAAGCAAATCCAGGTACGATCATTTCTTATTTGTTGCTTGTTCTTGTAGGATTAGACATGCATATAAATTGAATTAATCATTGCAGGCTTTCAAAATTGTTGTGTTGATTGTGTTTGGCTGCGGTAAGTAAAGACTACACAGGAGTGTGATACTAACGCTGGCACCTTGATGATCCTTATGCCGTGTTGTCTTGAGTGGAGCCGTATCAAGAGATGATTGTGGTAGATTAAGAGTCGTTACTAGCTTAATTGTGGGACACAACTATATATATAAGTATTATACTATTGCTTTTATCGGGGTCGTGAGTTGCTCCGAGTTTAGGGTTAGTGATCAATAATCCTAAACTGTGCTGGTTGATGGATAATTATAAGATAATAAACCTGTGGATGTTGTATATAACATATGATGCATGTGATTTGTTTGATGAGTGCTCACACGCATGTGTGTGTGGTATGGCATACTAGGCGTTTTCGCTCATCCCTTTATTTTTCAAGTTCAGGTAAAGATTCTGTGGTTTAATATATTTCGGGTTATGATATCTATGTGGACCCAGGGGAGGTCGATAATTCTATGGATTATCCTACAGATAGTTAGACTTTTAGATCTAAAGTTAAAGTGTGAAAGACTTTATGAAGAAGACTTATAGACAGTTTTCCATATATTTTCGTATGAGGAATGAAAGTAAAGTTATATCAAGGATTTGTTGGATTTAGGTTTTTATGACAACAGGTTGTTATGAAGATTTTATATATATTTGATGAAAGTTTTCAAGTAACCTTTTGAGATATATTGGAGATATGTATATATTTTGTAATTGTGGATTACTTTATATAGCCTTGGTGTGTTCTTTTAAAGAGAAGGATACGTGGTGGATTGTAATACCTTAGTTTAAGGCATTACACTTTACCTTATCAATCTTTTTCTTATTTAATTGTACGTTATATAAAAGGTTGGTTGTTAAAAGTTTACAAATGTGAGACAATAGTTTACTTGTAAATTTCCTTTCTTTCTAATACCATTTATTTTACTTTTTTTTAACAATAATGTGGATGGTGGCATTGACAAAATTTACACATATGGTAAAACCAAAGGCATTGCATTACAAAGAAAGAGTAAGCCCATACTATATAACTGAAACACACTACAAGCAAGTTACACTACTTATAGTAAGTATATGTGTGTGCGTGTGTGTCTTTCTCTCCCTCTGTCTATATATATATGTATATATCTAACTCAATAGCTAAAGCTAAACATCTAGTAAGATCATAGGTCGAAAGCACAAAGATTACATAAAGTGAACATATGATACCAACTTTTGTTATTTAAATTCACTTACAAGATTCTACAACCCTTGTGCACTGTAGAAGCTCTTCACTTGAATCTATGCTCAACATAAATAGAGAAACTTGGTATTAATTTATTTTGCTACCATTGCAACTTATTGTCATATATGCTCACTATGGTAGAATGACGAGTGTCAACATTAGTTGGGGGGTTGATAGCTAGTTGGTCATTGTGTTGAGGTCATAGTTCAAAGGTTAACAGAGGAGGTAATGGTGTTGGTCTCAAAGGAGGTCTTTTAGTAGATGAGTGTTGATAGCTCAATGTTTATAAGTTGTGAGTATGGTGTAAGTTTGTAGTAGTCTACTATGGAGATCGGCTTGTTGTAGTGGTTGATTCGATGTGCTTGGTTCGATAGTTGCGTAATAAGGGTCTTCGGCTTTGAGAGGCATTGCATGTTTGATTGTCTAATCGAGTTAGTGTTGTAGCTCAATAAATGCAGATGGTTTGCCGATCTTATGGGTTTAACACGCTCGGTTTGGTTGTGGCTTATTTCGTGATGGTTTTTGGTTGGTAATGAATGGGCGTTGTTTGTGGCTATGTTTGATGAGAGGTTAAAGCTGGGGGGGGGGGGGGGGGGGGGGGGGGGGGGGAGGGAGGGAGGGAGAGGAGAGAGGAGAGGAGAGAGAGAGTCTCTATGGGGTAGAAGATTATCGTCCTCCTTGAAGAAGATGAATTTGGTTTATCATTGTTTTGATCAATACCACAAATCTCACATAAATCTTCATTACGATATTTTTTTCTCTCTTTCTAAAAAGTGGGAGTAGAAGAAGCAGTTTAGTTCTTAGAGTTACCATGTATAAACGTAGATTTTAGTGGTGTCCTTTTATTTTGTTTTGTTTTAACCTTTGTGTGTGTGTGTGTGTGTGTGTGCAAATCAGAGAAGGCTTCGAGAATCGTTTGGTTTCTAAGACTAAACTATGCTTTAGACTTTGGAAGGTGGTTTTTTTATGTTTGTGTGTATGAGAGAGATGAAATATTTTACACAGAGGGATTATAACACATGATGTCCCACATCATTTGTTCTTCAGCAAATAACCTAATTTATATTGTTTCTATTGAAGAAGCCTATGATAGATGATTTGTTTGGAGAATGGCAAAGGTTATGGATGTATATGGGCTTTATTGGAAATTGTGTTATAAGCTCTAAAATCCTTTTTTTCCCTATTTTTAAAAAATATTGTCACTAGTAATATTGGCATATATATAATAGTAATGATGATACTAACATATATATAATAGTAAAAGTGACGATGAAATAATTTTAACAATAAAATAAAAATATGACGCCACGTTTCATCTTATAATTGATTGGTCCATTCATGCCCTTTAAGAGACTTAAAAGTTAGTGGAGATAGCATAATGATAGAATAATTATAATAATAATGAAAAACTTCTTTTTCTATTTTTAACAAATATTATCACTAGTGATACTAACATATATATAATACTGATGGTAAATTACATCGAAAGGTCTCAACATTTAGGGGTAAATTCATTTAAGATCTTAACATTTCAAGTGATTTAAAGATGTCCCAACATTTAGAGAAGTAGGTCAATTCAGGTTATTAGTGTGTCAATAGGAGAAAATATTTAATTAAAACCCAAAAGACCCTTCTTGTGATACTATCAATAAGAACCTGAATTGGCCCACTTCTCTAAACGTTAGGACTTTTTTGAATCACCTGAAGCATTGAGACCTCAAATGAATTTATCCCCAAACATTGAGACTTTCGGTGTCATTTACCCATAATAGTAATAATGAAATAATTATAATAGCAATGAAATAAAAATATTATGCCACATTTCATCTTATAATTGAGTGATTCATTCAGGTCAGTTAACAGACTTAATAAAGTTAATCAAGCTAGCATATGTGTAGTGATGAAATTATTATAATAATAATGAAAAAAAAAATATTATGCCATGTGGCATTTTATAATTGGTCTCTTCGTAGTCTAGGTATCATAGATTTAATTTTGACTCATTGAAAGTTTAGATACTTAATTGCACATTTGGGCAAAGTTGAGGTACCAAATTCAATATTAACCCAAATTTAAAACATTCAAAAGGGAATAAATGATTTGCATGAAAATTGAAATTCATTTATTTAATCTTGATATGAACACAAGCATGATAGATCTAATCCATAATTCATGGAGTTAATTAAATTAATATGAATTATTTTAGCATAGGCATACAAATTACAAAGGCTAGTTAAGATAAATTAAGGTTGAGAGGATGATTTATTTACTACTGGCTAGTAAATGCGATTTACCCTAATGATGGTTAGTAGGTTGAACATAGTTAGGGTACCATGTCTAAATGAATGCTACTTCAAATGACAAATGCATCTTATTTCATATGAAAATCATATAAAGTAATTTTTTAAGGGAAGAAGAATTAATAAATTGTCTCAAGGAAAAAAAAAACCCCGATATTAGCAATTTACATAAAGTTACCCTGAATTCATTTCTTTTCATGGACACAAGCATAGACGAAGACTTTTAAAAGTAGCTCACAGATTTTAAATCATTACTCTCCTTTATTTATTTATCTTTATCCATCCTATGTTCATTTAAAAATTTTCACTTTAAAAAGTTTCTTGTGGCATGAATCAAGAGGAAATAAGTAAAAATGATTGCTTTTT
The DNA here is from genome assembly GCA_024138025.1 of Combretum micranthum. Taxonomy (NCBI): domain Eukaryota; kingdom Viridiplantae; phylum Streptophyta; class Magnoliopsida; order Myrtales; family Combretaceae; genus Combretum; species Combretum micranthum. The sequence goes on from JAMXBD010003976.1 coordinate 27,414, forward strand.
AGCTCAAATTTATTATGAAAAATTAAATCAGTTAAGGCTTAAAACTACATTTATACTTTGTGATATAGAGTAAAAAAACTCAAAAGGTTCTTAGGAAAAGTATGAGAAAGATAATTTTTACATAAAATGATTTCAGTAATAAAGGCATGATGCAGTATTTTAGAATTTAGTATCATAAGAATATATTACTTAAAATCTACTAACTTATGAAATTAGTTGAGTCGTTTTAAAATTGTATCAAGATGGTAGAGATTTGTAGTAATATTTAAGGTCATATATCCTAGGACATAGGGACTAAGAAAACCACTTCGTAAAAACTAAACAAAGAGAAAAGAGTTTTAAAATGATATGCAACTTACAATTGAAAAGGAAAATTGAATGTACCTAAGGATTGGCTCATGAAAGATAGACAACAGATGAAAGAAAAACATGCATACATCAAAGTTAGATTCATATACAAGTTATTAACTCCTATTTAATGGCATTCCCTTAATCTTGAATTTCAAAATCAAAGTCCAATTAATAACTAATTTGATATTATTTTCATGGTTATTAGTGGGGATGGTTAAGGAGTTGGTTCAATTATGTTTTAGGAAGACATGACTTCATATGTCAAGATAAGGATCGCTCAATGAATTTGATTCTTTTGGTCTTGTTGGTTCATGCATTAAAAATTGCCTTTCTATAGTCTCAGATAAATGTAGATTAAGTGTTTTACTTTAACTTTAAATAATTTAATATGTCATTTAAAATTTTGACAAATTAGCACTTATTTCAAAGTTTTATAAATATCTAAAGATGCAACACTATATTGCAAAAAAAATTGCTAAAAATTGAAACTATAGGCACATAATATGCCATTATCCTATTAATAAATAAAATTCCTTGAAATATTATTAATAGAGATATTTTAAAAATAAAAGGACTAATTTATCAAAAATTAAAAATAAGATATTAAATTGTCAAAAATTGAAAGTACAAGCACTTAGTGTATCATTATCTCCTTATATATGTATGTATATATTGCTCAAATATCGGTTTAATTATTTTAAAAGGCTAGACCTATTTAAGAGGTTACTAGGCATAGGCAAGCCTAGAAGAAGTTACCAATGTATTTGAAGACTTCATTTTATTTGTTGATCATTAAAATGATAAGAGAGGTCATAAAAAACTATCTCATTTGTCTCTAGAGTTATCCACAATCAATAATAAATTAAAATCTATAAATAGGTCTTCTCTTCCTCATTTGACATTTAAAAAGATTTAAAGAAAATGTTCTTATGTTATTGAAATCTCTATATGAAAGATTAAAACAACAATGCAAAAGAACGATAAAAAAGCCCTCAAGAGTGCTCTTTTGTTGCAGACTTTTTTTAGCTAAGCATATGACATTTTCCTTCTCCTATACTTCACTGTAATCATATCTATCCACGCATAATCAAATTAAGGGCTCTTAAGGTGATGCAGAGTAGATTGTTGATGAGTTTTTGGGTTATTTTAACAAAACGAAGAATGAAAATAAGCCAAAAAATCAAACAAGAAATCCAAAAAAATGACCTTTCAAGCTTTGAATGACATAACTTTTGCTATGGAATTCGGATTGACTCCTATAATATATCCAATCTTGGGGAAAAAAAAAGTCATTTAAAGTCTGAAAATAGCCTTTGAGGTTTTAGTTTTATTTTAGGGAGAAATTTATTTTATTTTCGAAATATTTAGTTTCCTTTTATGCTTGGTTTGTGGCAGCCCTAAAAATAATGCTATGACTTTTCAATTTATTGAATAATCAATAGTCAAATTTCTCTTAAATTTGTATTTTCGAAATTGATTTTACACTCATTCGTTGCATCATAAGGTCATCAAGTATGCAACATCACTTGATTGAACACACATAACAACCTCAAAATGAATTGCATACTGATTTTAGACGCCTTATGCACTTAATTAATTATCCATATAACATTGTATTATACAATTGGAAAGCTTGTAAACATAACCAACCAATCTCAAACATACAATATATAATCAACCACCTCCAACACATAAAATAAGCTAGATCTTGCCATAATTTTAGAATAAACAATGCAAGTTAGTTAATTGAAATAAAATAAAATAAGGTAATGAACAAATTCCTTAGATTAATGATGAACTTGTTGTTCATATTTTACATATCACAAAAAGTATCACTTGTGCCTTCTAATCAGAAAAATGCCTTGTCACCTACACTAATGCATGGACAAAATGCAATATATATATATATTATATATCTTGTAGTAAAGTCTTAAAAGGATTTAATTTTAAGAAACACCAATGGAGGTGCTTAAAAAAAAAAATTGCTCTAACAAAATAAGCTAATGGATGCACAAATTAGAAAACTAGACAAAACAAGATCGATGATCATACCAATTAGGGATGAGAGATGTGTTTGAGTGAAAATTTTAAAAGCATCTCTCTCTCTTCTCTCTCTCTCCTAAGATGTTCTTCCCTCAAATGATTACAACATGACTCTTAAACAAAATTAAGTCACCATTTTCATAACATTTCTCCTAAGTTAATGGTTTTAATTAAAAGTACCTAAATATATAAAAAAATACATAACTTTAAAGTCTTATGATTATCATATTGGATAAATTATATGTGAAGAAGGATCAATATTTAAATAAAATAAATATTTTTAAGTGGCAAAAAAAGGATCTGTGTTATATAAAGTGATATAGTTAAGGTATTAATTTATCCCCAAATGTTAATCATTTTTGCAATATAATATTCTCCTATAAACATTGATATGTTATAGGGTAAGTTTCATTTACGGTATCTGAACTTTTTGGTTTATAACAGAAATATATCTAAAAAATTTTGTAACACAAATATAACTTAACTTTTAAAATGTTTCACCTAAAATACCTATTGCTGAATTCTGGCCTTTTTTTCGACTACGAGTGAAATTAATTAAAATAATATTGTTTTCACCAAGTTGGCATATTTATTCATTATTTTATTTCCTCTCTCCTCTCTCTCTCTCGCTTGCACTCCCCTCCCCTCCTCCCCCGCCACCCCTACCCCACCCCACCCACCCCTTTCCCTCTTCTCTTACGTTGCTTCTTCTTTTCTTCCCCATAAAATAAAATAAAATAAAATAAGAAAACGAAACCCGAAATCCCAAAACCCATTTATTTAAAAATAAACTTTAAATTAACCCAAAAGTTCCGAACTTTATAACAAAAAACACAACAATTTCCTCAAAGTTCTAATCTTTTTACCTAGCTAGTTGTGAAGTAGAGTTGAACCTGTGTTAACTAATCTTTTATCTTTTTTGTACAATATTAGGACTATTGCCACTAAGATCTAGTAGTGGTGACAATGGTGATGATGGCTCGGAGTACTACTGGTGCCACGTAGACATTCACCTTTTGAAATGGCCTAAGTTTCTATGTTGGAGAGTGTTGGACTTAGTGGACTAACACAAGCAAAACAAGCTCAGCTCATATGATTGTGACCAATAAAAAGAAAACTAATGCACTTCTAGATCTACTATGTCTTCTTGCTTTTAATGATGATACTGCTATTCCTTCATCTTCTATGGAAACCGACATCATGTAACGAAATACACGACAATAACATGTTACCTTTGTAGTTACACAAGTTGTAAAGTTTGGAACTTCTAGTGTTAATTTAAAATTTAGTTCTTTTTTTTTATTGGTTATGGGATTTTGGGTGTTTTTTTATATTTAGAGGAGGAGAAGGAATGGGGAAGCGAAAGAGAGAAAGTATAAATAAAAATGCCAACATGGCTAAAAAAATATTATTTTAATTAATTTTACTTGCTATGTTAGCTTTTGGCCAAGAAAAAAGCCCAAATCTAGCTAGTATTTAGGTCACATTTTAAAAGTTAAGATTTTTTGTGTTACAAAATTTTTTGAGGTATATTTTTGTTATAAACAAAAAGTTCAAGTATTGTGAATGAAACTTACCCATCTAATGTATGTTGATTAATTTTTTTAACATATAAAATGTTATTTTTTGAACTTACCCCTAAATTTTTTTTTAGTCGAGCATAGATTATATTAGTTTTGTTCTCATTTGATCCGTATCAAACTAACTCATTCAATACAAACCTTTTACTAGGAATTAAAAAAAAAAAACTTAATTTGTGAAAAAAAAAATTTAGGAGTTGCTAATGGCTAAGGTTAAAAAAATTTGAGGGATAACTAGGGTAGAAAAAAAAAACCAACTAAATCGAACCAAACCAAATCGAAAATATGATTTAAAAATTTTCCAATCTGTAAATTTAAGGTTTGGTTTAGAAGGTAAACTAAACCAATCCATAAATCGAATCAAATCGTTTTAGAAAAATATAATAATATTTTACTTATAGGTTATAATTATAGATTTTTTATGATGACTGAATAAATGTCATATATGCTCATATGATTTCATCTTATATTTATTATTTAGTGAATATTGACTAAAATCAACTTATTCGTTTTTAAATTTGTTTTTTAGGCTCTTGATATATATATTTTTGTTGATGGTGAACTATTTTTTTTAGCTTTTAACTTTATAAAGTATGAAATTTATTTATTTAGTTATAAACTCTTATTATGTATTAATTGTTTAATGTATTTTGTAACGAATCATTTTATTTATTGATGAATTTTGTTGATAGATGGTTTTTTTTTTTTTTGTTAAATATATTGATAGATTATTGACTTGCTGGTTCTATTAAAAATAATAAATTATGACTTACTATGAATTGGTTAGTGAATGTATTTTATTGGTGGATAACTGATTTTATAGAGAATTATAGATTAATGGTATGAGGAATTCATAAAGTATTTTGTAGTGGTTTATAATATAAAATTTGTAAAGTAATATAAATATTTAAGTATCTACGCAAATGTAAAAAAACTAGAACAAAAAAAAAAAAAAGTTAGAATGTTGGTTTAATCCATAATCCAAATTGGATCAAATCGTTATTTGATAGTTTAGAAATTTTCTAATCCGAGCCAAATAATTACTTAATGGTTTGGTTTATGATGAAAAAAAAAACCAAACCATAAATTATGGTTTGATTTGGTTTTAGGAAAAACTGAACCAAACTAATCTGTGTCAACCCCTAGGATTAACTGCATATCATTCAAAAGCAAAGACAAAACATACAAAGTTCATGGCCTAATTAGTCAGGCTTAGTTACATGAACATCTAAAACACCAACTGGGTTAAGACCATGATCCCATAATTTGAAATAAGTTAATTAATACAACTATATAGATAATTAAAACATTCAAACAAATGGAATCAAAGCAAATGATGTTGTTCTGGATCAAGAATTGCTAGCCGCGAGTTCATGAGCAACTTCACTTGCTTCCCTAGGTGTCTAACATAACTAAGTCGATGGGATCATCTAGATCAATACGTACAAAAAAATACAAAGTTTTGTAGATTATTATTGCTAATATCTTTTATAGTTAGCCAACTTAGAGCTTAAGAAGAATCCATTTCTATTAAAAGACTTTAGTTGTGATAAGCACTAAAGAGATTTAGTGCCCAATACACACTCTATATTTCTACTTCTAGTGGTGATTTCATGTGCATAAGCTTACTAAAGAAACCTAGGTAGATTCTATTTGCATCTCTAATGCATTTAACAATAGTAGCACAGCCATGAATGGGAGAGACAGAAGCGTCCACATTAATTTTTAATTGAGGTGGATCTAGGGATCACTAACTACTCTCCAATGATATTACACTCGATGAAGTTTTCTACAGCGTTTGTGGCTTCATAATTCACGTGTCAATGATTTATCATATGTATCCAGTGCCATGATGAGGTTTGGTTTTGAAAGATGATATCATCCTACTTTTCCATATATGCCATAGTGCAAAACAAAAAATGACATGCCAAGGACTGTCCTTGATCCTTTGAGTTCTCTTCTTTACTTTAGATTAAAGAGTAGCCACTGTTGGAAGGGAGAACTCATCGAGCTCTAAAATTCTTAGTTGGTGGAAATGGGGTTGAGGTGGGGTTGATTGTTTTTCACCAGTATATCACCCTCATGTACCTTTTGAAAAGATGGTCTATACCTTCATTTGATTTGTTGCATAAAGGGTAAATAGGCTTAATAGACATACCTCTGCTTATTAGTTTATCTCTTGTGAGTAAACATTTTTCCAAGCATCTCCAGGGAAAGAATTTAATCTTAGGGCACGTTTACATTGACTATATCCAATCGCCTACATTGGTTGGTTGTTGTAGAAATCTCTCATGAAGTATGTAATTTTAAGATGAACGAACAGTGATCTCACCTATAATCCTCCCTCAAGCCTAAACATCATCCCCACCCTCTTCTATTAGATATATTAACCAAAAAGGTTCCTAATTTGATGGTCTATTGGGTAACCAATAATATCTTTTTTCACGTCAAATTTAGGTAGACATTAGCTAAGGTAATTTTTGCCATATCCATTGTTAGGGATATATAGGAATGTACTTGGGGTGACCATTTAATTCTAATTTTGATAGGAGCATGAATTTATTGTCCAAAAAGACAAGAATGACCATCTCTAGGTCTACATATTTTTAAATTATCTACCTAATTAGACATCTAAATGAGGTGCTTGATTGTTTTGGAGCCTTTCAATTTACCCTTTCTCTAGTAGAGAATTTGCTTCCATTTTGCAAGTGTAGTCCACAATACTTTTTTGTGTGCATTTTGTAGTTTAATTGGGCCATACAATCATCATTTCTAACTTGGAGATTCCACATATCAATGCCCCCAATTTCTTTGGGTTTTTGCAATTTCTACTCACTTGATTTCATGGATTTTCCTCTTTTCCGTACTACCTCAAAAGAAGTCTAACTAATTTTTTTTTCTGCTTTATGTAGTAAATCCTTTGGTAAGGAATTGCTTGCATGTAGTATCCTAGTATGGCCTCTAAGGTAGATTTAATTAAATTCTCTCTATTAGCCATTGAGATGATCTTTAACTTCCATCCAATTAGTTTACTCCATAACTTCTCTTGGATTCTGTTAGTAGCTTCCTTCCCTAAGTTTCCTTTCTATCCCAAGTCAAACCCCAAATACCTTCCTAGATTATTTGAAGTTTTTATATTTGTTACTGTATTGATCTCATCTTGGAGTATCTACTCTACATTAGCTGAGAACATGATTCTTGATTTTGTGAAGTTTATCTTCTAACTTAACATTTGCCTAAAAAGGTTTATTAGGTCAATCACTAGTTGTGAATTCTCTTTCGTGGCTTCTCCTGTCAACAATATGTCATCTATGAAGAATAGGTCCAAAAAGCTTATGTTGACACCTCTCATTTTGATTGGTTTCCACTAGTTTAAATTAATTGCTGCTTGAATCCATCTATTAAGCATCTCCATGCTTAGACTGAATAGATATGGGGACATTGGACATCCTTGTCTTAGGCCTCTCGAGCTTGAAAAGTTATTGGACATTTCTCCATTTAGAATCAAGGAATAGGCAGACAATGAGAGGCAAGATGAGATTAATTTAATCTATTTCTTAGGGATATTTAACTTCTGCATGGCATTTTAAAGGAATTCTCATTCCATTAGATCGTAACTTTTTCAAGATCTAGTTTTAAGATCATCCAACCCTCCTTGCTTTCTTGCATGAAAATTGATATTGTAATTCCTGCATGAAAATTGCATTATTAGCAGTGCTATGTCTAGGCACGAAACTCGCTTGTGTTGGGTTGGTAGAAACTTCTAACCAAGGCCTTAGTCTCCGAACTACAATTTTTTTAATGATCTTGTATACAATATTACATAAGTTTATTGGATGGAAATATTTAATCCTTCTTGTCCCCACTTTCTTAGGGATAAGGACTATAAGAATTTCACTTAATTCCTCATCAATTTTTCTTTCACTAAAGCATTTCCTAGTAGTGTACACAAGTGACTCCCCTACGATACCTCAAAATCATTTATGAAAGCCAGCATGTAGCACATCTACACCCGATGTTTTATTAGATCCAATGCTATTCAAAGCTTCTAGGATTTCCCTCTTATCTGGAATAACACATAGGGGTTCATGTAAGTTTGATTCCAAACATTGCCCCTTAACATTTATGAACTCATTATGAATAGGAACTTCTTGCTTTTCTGACATAAAGATATTACTAAACAGATTAATGGTTAAGTTTTCAACTTCTTATTGTTTTGTAATCCATTCCATATCTCATTCTCTAAACTATATATCATTGCCTTGTTTATCCTCACAATGGTATTGACGTGGAAAAACTTAATAATTATCGCCTTTAACAATCTAAGCCTCTGGATTTTTGTACCCGAAGAAGTTGCTCACCATGTAAAATGTTGTTGAACTCTTCATAGGAAAATTTAGCTTATTTATAGTATTTTGGGAGAGAGTGTGGCATATAATAGCTTCCAATAGGATATTTGTTTAGTATTTTGTCTTTGTGCTAGGGAATGATGACAAAGATGTGTTTATTCCACCATCTTAAATTTTGTTTGAACTTATCTAGAGATTTTGAAGACAAGGAGGTCAAGCTTCCAAGTGTTCTTAATAAAATATTTAAAAAGAGGATGATCTAACCACATGTTTTGACCATGAAATGGGAGTGCATCTTTCTTAGCTCTTAAAAATGGGTTTGTGTTCAACATAAGGAACAATGTTTTGATTTGCTACTCACTAAATGAAATAGTTTAGTTTCAAGGAAGGTATTTAGCCATTGAGCATTAACATATGCTCTATCTAGCCTTGATTTAATTAAGTTAGAAAAAACTTGTTTTATTTGTCTAGGTAGAGGGTTTACCTACGAACCTAACATCCACCGTACCACAATCATTCATACAACTTTGATATAGATAAGCTTTATATTGGTTTACTTGCATTCCTCCCATTTCTCTTTATTACTTAAGACCTCATTGAAGTTTCCGATAATAACCCAATGGCCATTAAAATTATCCGAGTATCATCTTAAGTTATCCCATAAGATTTTTCCATTTAGATAACAAAGTTCTGACATATATAGAAGAAATAAAGGGAAGAATAGGGTAGTTTGTTACTTGAACTCGAAGTTAGAGTTCCTAATAGCATGAAAATATAGTAGAATTGGTAACATCCTCTTCGTTCTGCTTAACATAATAGGTTCAATACAAGCCATTTTGTTAAAACCAAGAGCGTGTCTAATGCCATTAATAAGCCTTTAATTTAATCTAGTTGCAAGAAGCACCAATAAGTGGGGCTTGTTTGGCTTCTTCAAATCTTCTAGTGTTCGTCTTCTCTATTGGGCCTTAGCACATCTAACATTCTAAACCAAAATTTTGAACTGAAGGTTAGCAAGGTTCATTTGTGCATTTCTCAGCATTCTTTCATCATCCATTAAAATTATGGTTTTACACCACAAGTCAAGTCCCCCAATTAGGTGCTTTAATTCGATAGCTTCAACTCTAAACCAATGAGGCCTGGTACTAGAGATCGACATCATTGGTGTCTTCTCTTGTGGATTGAAGACCAATGTGCTGTTTTCTTTGTGTTGTCAGAAGAACCATTGGGCTTATCAGAAGTTCCAAAATCACATTTTGTCTTTGGAGGATTTCCTGCGCTAAGTTATAGCATGTAATGCCTCATCTTTGAAGTACCATTGCTGGGCGCAATGGCTAGTATGTGACTTGCATAATGTGGACAGCCTTCCTAAATAGTTTGGATGTTCACTTGGACTGGGACCATCTTTATCCTTGTAGGAAAGGTCTTGGTAATTGATCATCGATACTTAGTGTATTTTTAGCATTGGGTGTGGACTGGTGTAGCTAGGATAATTTCTATTAATACATTGTGAGACTATCCTCCAGAAGTGATTAGCCATGTTGTGAGCATGTCGTGTCCAGTGGTATTTGCGAAAATGGGCATAGAATTCAATAGGATTTTTGGCATTGTGCACTATTTCTTCTAGCTTACTGTTTAATTATTTGAATCTCCTATACTTATTGGTATGGTTTGTGACTTTTCTTTGATGGAGGGAAAATTCAACAGTAATATTTGAGTTTGCATTCTCGTATCTTTAAAGTCATGTTATTAACCTCATCACTTGCCTTTCCTCCCTTGGAACAGTGCGCTGATTATTTGATCCTTTGATAAATGTCCATCAACATAATGATATTGGGATGCGGTACCTTTGTTTCTAAAAAGAAGAAAAGGAGATCTTTGGTTTGAAGTACTATCCACTTTCTTTGATACATTGGTCAAATTCTGATTGAGGTTGAATTTGCATTGATAGAACTCATTTTAGATTTAGGTCCCTTTTATTTCTCTATACTTTTATCCAAGCACCATATCCTTTATTCCATTGTCTAGTGGTTAATTGATCATCCTCTAAATGACGATGAGGCCCATTATGATTGTGAGCATTTGTCCCATCCATCTCATCGCTATATCATTATTGTGACATTTTTATTGTATTTAGAAAGAATTCAAGGACATTTTGATTCTTTATTATGTCTACATATCCAAATATTACAAAAGGGAAGTAATCCTCATAATGAACCTTGTACTTCCATCCTGCACTAATGATGGTATGAATTAGTGCATCGTGAAATTAGATTGAACATAAAGCCGTACATACCTTCCTATTTCAAAATGTGTTGTTTATATATCAAAGCGTAGAATTTTACCGATGGCTCTTTCAATTTTCAATAAGGCTTCCCTACAGTAATATTCTAGAGTTTCATGGATTCTACCTAAACTGTAATAACAAATCCGCTCATAGAGGGGGAGAAATTCGATCCCCATCTCTGAATGGCCAGAAAATGGCCATTAATGAATCATGGCCCTTCTTGGATGATCATCTACACGTCCTCTTCTTATAAAAAGGAAACAAAATATAATCCTTTACCCACACTGACCATATTGAAGTATTGAAATTTCTTCCAGATGAATTGTAATTTATTTAAAAAGACCTTGGTAACTTAGATTTAGACCCATGACTTTGATGATTAGGGTTTGCTTCCATTTACTATGAATATACTCTTTTTCCTCCTTTTGGAATAGGATTTTCCGATCCTTACACCATCATTCTTAATATCATATGTGGGACTCTGCGATTTCTCCATTTTATCTAGATCTAGTGATGACTCATTATCACATGTGTTCTTGAAGAAAGTCAATTCATAGGCTCCCAATATATGGGAGGTGATTGTATCTCTATAAGATTTTGAGTTCCGATTATGACAATAGGTTGAGTGTTTTCCTTAAAAACTTATTCGCTCACGAACATTCATCATGATAGATGTCATCATGTCGATCTCTCTCTTTTTCCTACGTTTAAAGAAATCACTTTATTGATCTTTCATTAAGGAGCTTGAAGGAATTCTAGGGATTTTTTATTTAATCCTAACCAGACGTGCATTTGTCAAAAAAATAAATTAGGATCAACGGGTGGCTTCATCCTAATTTAGCCATTGATATGCTTAAAAAATTCATTCTTAAAAAACTAAAGTTTTATGAGTCTAAAATCTACCCTATTAAAATCATATACTTACTACCTTAAACTTTAAAATTAAAACTCATTCCTCTAATTCTCTAAAGATTGTCAATTTTTGAATTAATGTTTACAAGAAAATCCATAATAAAATATTTACAAGATAAGGCTAAAAAAAGATTTTTCTTTTTCATTTTTAAACTGCCTATATGTACCCGCAAACTCTTTTAAGGAAATTTAGTGCATTGGTTTTATTTTAGATTTTTTAATTCTTTTCAATTTAAGCTTGTCACATTTTTTGTTGATTTGACAAAAGATAAAATTTTAGATGATAACGACCCTCCTACCAATTTTATTTTGATTGAAAAAAAATGCTTTTCTAGGCATCATAATTGATTGCCTTTTTATTATAGATAATTACATGATATTTATTTACTAGTTTACATACCATATACTCAATTTAATTTTAACTCCTCTTACTATTATTTTATTATTTTTTTCATATTATGAAACCTATATATTCATTTTCTTCTTTTCTAAATTTATTTATTTATTTTTTAATTAAGAATATTTAATAAACAAAATATTGATATAAACTTCCTTGATTGAAAATAGAAGCATGTGGGTGTATGCTTGATACCAGAAGATGTGCTGGCTTGGCTGAGTTAGAGGTGGCGAATGATCAAATGGTAGTAACTTCCTTCGAAAGTAGTCATGTGGTGGTGTTTTGATCAGAGCAGTTGGCCATTTGCTCTAGGATTTGTAATCAACGATGATGGTGATGGAGGGAGCTTTATTGCCGACAAAAGCTATCAATCAATAGCTCTTTTCCCCAGGAACCTTATCATAACAACAATTTGACTTGATTTTATCTATACATGGAGAAAATCAAATTTCAAGTGAAGCCTTAGCTTTGAACTCAGGCTTCAATTCTCTATGTATGAGGGTGTTTGATTGATTACTGATGCCAAATATTGTTGCAGAGTTGCCTATTTATAGTTTTGATGCTCAAATAGAACATAGAAGATAAATCTTCGATTTTGAATTCTAAAGATTGAATCTTGATATCATCTTTCATAGTAAAAATAAAAACTTTGATGATTTTTTATATTAGAATTGTATATTTGTGGGAGAGAAGATAATAAGCTTTCAAGAAGTTCTATTAAGTCTAAAAACATCTAAATCCGAATCAAATCTCATAAGAGCACAACCTACAACTATGATTATTGTCAAATTTCATGACTTGATTTGATTATGAAAAGCTATGAATCAAGACCATTTTTGGTCTAATTCAAAGTATGTCACGTCTACTTTGCTATTTCACCATTGGTTTCATGAAATTGTAAAAAAAAAAATAATAATAATAAAAAAAAGACAACAGAAATGGCTTAGAAATTGCTGGTCTAAACATGAAAAGGTAGAATCTTGGCATGCTCAAGGAAGAAGATGAAGTTGAAGTGGTGAGATTTGCCCATGTGGTCCAATTTGTTTTGTCTCTATATGGGCAGAAAAATTAAAGGCATCTAATGCATGTTCTGAAACCCAAACCCATGATCTTTTCAGGTTCTAGGTTTAGAACTAATTACAAAGGCTATTTCATATAGGCCATTTAATTGGTTCAGACTATATATAAAAAATTCGTATTATTTTAATCCTAAAATTTAATATTAGGCTTGTTCTTTTAATTGAAATAAATCTACGCCCTTACAATATATTTTGAATTTTTTTTTATTTTAAGCTTAATATAAATGACATATATTTAAAACCTTAATGAACAAAAATAAATGTCTACATCTTTGATATAATTTCACTCACATAGTTTTTGAAATAATATAAAGGAACACAATTAATCACAAACAATAAGTAGGAGGCTGGTAAAATGAGAGGCCGAGAATTTATGAATGAGGAGCTAATAATTACAAGTTTTGAACCCTTTATTTGTATGGGTCATTGTGTTGGTCAAATGAATGAAGGTATGGCTTGACATTTACTTCTAACTCACTTCATTAAAATGGGATTAAAAAGAGTTCAAGCGAAGTGTGGCCATACTTTTGGGTTATCATAATCGCACTTCTTTTCATTAGCACTTGATGCTATTTGAATGAAGTAAGAATGAAGTGAGCTCATTCACTTCGAATAGGCATTCACTTTCATTTCATTTGAGTGGCATTGGTTTCCCAGTTGAGCAAAATCCCTTAGGACCTCCCTAAGACTTCTCCTTATACTCATGCTCCATAATAAATACTTCAATTTGATCTAGCTCCATTTGAAGCTAATCTTTCATCAACGAAATTCTTCCTAGTATTCCTTTAACTTGCAAACTTAACCCATCATCAGCGTTGATCCCTTTATGCAAGCTTTATTGTATTCACTTGCCAGACATTTATGGCTATTCACTTTAATGGAATCCAGATTCCATTACATTCTATTACTTATTGGGCTTTTATTACCTTGTTCAGTTTATTTTTAAGCCCGTAATAGGTATTCAGCCCTGAATCCATATTCTTCATTTTATGTAATTGGGATTCCATTTATGCACTTCAGAATCCGGATTCAATAACATACCTACATTATCTTTTTCCAGAAATGCCTCTGCCATAATCAAATAGCTCCTCTTCTCTTTCATTTTCCACACCTACTCCTTCCCTTTCCAAACCCTTGTTCATTTGCTCAAACCCTAGGTCGTTCTTTACTTAGCTTGATGTGTGGTAAAAAATCTCTCTCTATCCCTTCGTTGTTTTTGTTCAAAGAGATTTGAGGTGATTGAATTTTGTCATGATGTTTGAATCGAACAGAATCGCTAGGGTTTTGCTATATTATTCGTTTGAAAATTTTCCTGATTCTCGTTTGAATTTATTTAACATTCTAGCTTTGTTTGTTGAGTACTCTGTCAACGTTGCTGTTGAGCAGCTGATATTTCCATACTTCCTCTTCGTCTGTGTACATGTTTGTCATTGTAGCTCTGTTTGTTGAGTACTCTGTTTGTCACCGAGATTTACTTGTGCATCGTCATTCGGAAATACATATTCGAAAGACTCACGGCATATTGCCGTGACGACCGAACGTACACAAACTAAATTGCGATGGATTCCCCCAACGAATTCCTGATGCAGCAGTTTCGCCGCATGAATGAACCATCGATCCTAAAATCTGGCTTCCTAGAACCTCCTAGGAATACCTCTGCCGCATCTTTTCTGCTGTGGAGGACCCAGGAGGAACTTCTCCTCATAGTAAACACTCTATGCTTTCGGCTCATACTCATCCCGTATCTCATCTCCTCTGTGTGCTTGCCATTGGCATTGCATGCTCAATATCTGTTCCATTAATCATAATCAGAATCAAATGGGCATGATGTCAAAAAGAAATATATGATATGTCAAGTGGACGACTTAATTTTAGAAGGGTAAAATCATTTGTAGTATTTAAAAGAAATACTAGACTATTTTATCACTTAGCTCATCTGTTTAGGGGACACTTATCGTTTTATAAGCTAAAGTCTGTAGTTTTCTATCTATCCAAGATGGGACTGATGGTTACAGTACCCTTCCTTTTATTTGGAACTCTTCTCATAAACTATGAACCCTTGGAACTTCTCTTCATAAACTATGAACCCTATTACTCCTTTTTATGCATCAATTCGAACACTCATGCATGCTTCCTTTTTGGTTTATCTAAATTCCATGTACCGTAGAAAACTTGTCACACTTCCAATGGTATAGTATACATGACTGGTGAAATCATATTTTGATACATAGAAGAGATAGTGGTCTAGGTTTCTTAATAACTATCATTCGTTATTTAATTTCCATGCTTTATTGCAATTATCCTTTTTTTTTATTTCCAGAAAAAAATTGGAGAAATTCGTATCTAATTTATAGTGAAGACAATGGAAGCTAAAGTAACCAAGGGTATAAAAAGAAAGTGGACAATTATTGAAGACAATGCACTGGTTGAGTGTATGGTGGAATTGTACAACAATGGAACACATAATGCTGACACTGGCTTTAGGAGTGGATATATTAATGAATTAGAGAGGACGCTTTTCAATTGAGGTATATCATAATATTAATTATAAATTTCATCATAAATATTTCTTCTTAATTTTAATTTTTTGATAATTAATTCGCATGAAATAAATCCAAAGACGTACCAAAACTATAGTTTCATATAAAGATAATCTTTTAAAATACCCAAGCCTCATTTTACTCGTCCAAAACTCTTGATCTTCTGAATCATAATTACTAAGAAAAATTATTTACACCTGACCTATAGTAATAATAGCATATCCACAATTTTCCCTTTTAAATTTCATTACAATTTTTTAAAATCATAGTGTTACTCATTCTAGTACAAAAGGAAGCGAAGCTTGTTAGAGATGGAGCAATATCTGAGCTATCATCTGTTATTAAAAGCTTTGAGACTGGCATGAGGGATATGAAGAAGAGATATTGATCGTGCTGTGAAGCGTTTGTCAGTTGATGAAGGAAGAAGGGAAGTGAAAAGATTTAAACAAATTTCTCGAACAATTGAGGGTCTAACACAACAAAGTTGAAAAGCTGCTTTGATCAAGTTGCCTAAGCAGAAGACAATTTGGCGTGCTTTATGAACTTGAATCAAAAGATCGTTTGATATGTTAGGACATTTTTGGAGTCTGCATAATGTCAATTGGATTACATTAGTTGCCTAGATCACCTTAGTCACATTTTAAAGTCCACATAGTGTGGGAACTCATGATTGGATTATGTGATGGGTTGCTTTTGGATACTTACTTTTATTGATCCTTTTGTGATATGTTGATGCTTTTGGATACATTTTATAATATGCTATAGCGAATGAAGTTGCACTATTGTATAAATCATTTTTCATCATATTATTGATGAGATTAAATTTTAGCTTGTTGAAATTAAAATTCAGGTTTTTTTTTTTTTAATATTCTCGAGTCTTTATATTGACAACATCATTTTTTACTTTGTACTTTCCTTTGTTTCATGTAATATCTATACCATATATAATATATATTCTATTAATATATATAGAATCTATTTTACATATAATAATATATTTATATTTATAAATATATTAATATTAATATATATAAATATATAAATATATGTTTAATTATATATCTTGTAAAATATAAATTAATACATGTATTAAAGACAAGGGCATTTTTGGTATTTGTCTTACCAATTCATGAGCTATTCATTGTTTTAATTTAATCAAGTGAACAATGTATTAGCAATTCATTACATCCAAGTGAACAACATCATACATATTCACAACATATTACATCCTTATGCAATTCATCAGGAATGGTTATTCATTACATTACTATTCCATTCAATGAAGTGAACAGCCCTTAATCTCTTCAAAGTCCAAGGTATTGAGAACAGTCTGTGCCGAATCCTTTTTGCAAGTGATAAGCATACGGGTTAGCGTTTTTTCTAGGCTAAATTTTTAACTTTGCTGAGTCTATATTTCCTTTTAGCAAGGGTGTGGATTTTGGAGTGGACCTTCTTATGGCCAGAACCTAACTATTGACAAATTATGGCCATACCTTTGTCTGAACTGGGAGTGTGTTATTGCCCAAGCCCCGCCCTACTCTTTTAGCCCAAAGAAATCCAACACCTATACTCCCCCCCACTAGTGGGCTAATGAAGGTATAGTTCTAAATTTAACCGCATGGCCATAAACTAGACAGTCAGAAAGCAATGGTGGTTATAGATTACTTTACGATAGATTAAAATATCTTTGAGGAAACCCCGACGACAACATAATTATCAATTTGTTTAACCCTAAAAAGGTGGTCATGTGAAGGGCGAAAGTAAATCATTGATTTGATAGGTTTAAAAAAGAAAAGAAAAACCGACCATAAACAACACTTGATGACTGTCATATTCATTGACAATAAGACACATCCTATTGATATAGACTTAGGCATATTCATAATCATAACCATTAGGAGAGATGATTAAAGTGTTTTACCAGAATAACATCTCAGGATTATGGTCAATATCCACCTTTTCCATTGCAAGATTATTTATCATTTCCTCATGCAGCCTTCACATGGCATTCATCTTGACTTGCGGCATAAAAAGAGAGATCCTTTGAAAATTAATCTGGATTTAGTGCCTTCTGTCAATTGAAAATGATACTGACCCAAAAATTCATTATACAAGTTGAATGGGTCTCTTTGTTTTGTCATATTCTAGTTATTTTGATATTATATTTTTATTATTTTTAAATAGATATTTATTAAGTAACAAATACCATTAAAAAACTGACAATTTTACTCATAAACTAATTAAACAATTACGATATAGATATGATATAAATATGATATAATTAAGTTACAAATGCAGATTAAATATAGATACAATACAAATAAAAATCTGATAATCTAAACCGCATATTCGATATACAAAAATTTGTTACGATAGAAAATGTTTTAGTCTACGGATTCCTATAATATTTATATAAACTTGTGTACAGAATATTTTTATTTACAGTAATAATTATCAACTTGACCCTTGGTATTTTAGAAATTATTGAGCGGAGACAATTAAGTTTTTCAATTTTTTTAATAAGAAATTTGATTGAATCTGTAATTTGAATCAAATTAAACAAATCAAACCGCTATTTCATGGTAAAAAAATTTTTTAATCCAAACCAAACTGATATATAACGATTTGTTTTAAAATAAAAAAATGAACTAAACCATGAATTATGGATCCGTGCCGACGTTGTAGGTTGCTTTCCATCTCAATTGAACTCAAAAAATTTGTTAAAAGAGAATAAAACCGTTTCTTTTACACAATTAATTTGATTTTCGTTGGACATCCTGAAAGTGCTTGGCTCTTATAAATAAAATATACTCTAACGTTCTGTTAATTATACAAACATTATTAAAAAATTAATAAATATCGAAAGTATGTTTAAGCTGTGCACCATATTGAACTTGTCAAACTTCATAGAAAAATATTGCAGATGCCACTTTTAAACGTGTAATGTATTTTCATTCTCGTGGATATATTTCAAGCAAAACCTGTAGTGCCCGATCGATTGGGCTGAAAATTAAGAAGTTCGTATGGATACTTGTAATATGTTTACAAACTACTGTTGGGCTTTTGTATTTGTTAGCCCAAGCCGACCTCTTGAAGATGAAAAGGAGCGAGCCCATAAATTACCATCTGAAAAAAATAATAATAATAATAACGAAAAGAAGATGATATGAGCCGAAACAAATAAAGAAAATTCTATGATCTCATCATTAATGTTGAAGGAACCAGTCCTATCACCATCCAACGACTCACACCATATCCAACCGTGATCGAATCCTTAAAATAATTAATATTCTATTTACTATATTTATTTTAGTGGTTAGATTGTTGACGGGATAGTCTCATCGATGAGACCATAGAAGTTTCTAAGAAAGAAAACCAATATTTGTTTGCTTAATAATAAAATTTTTGGTGGTTTTGTCACTAATTGCCACCATAGTTATGGGGGGCTATATCTTGTTTGAAGGATACTTATTTCACATTTGGTACATATTAATTGTTCGAAATGTAATAGATTGAAATAAATAGAGGGGAAGCCTTAAAGCATGGTATGAAATGAAATTTGTAAAAGCCTGTCCTTAGTAATAAATGTAGATAATTAATGTGAGATAGAATAAAGAGAGATAATTAAATTGAACATGATTAATAAAGTGAAATGAAATTGCAGAAACAATGCTTTTCCAAAGTCCAAATGTTTATTCCAAAGAATCACAAGTGATTCTGGTTTATAATAGTGCTTCCAAATAACGATTCCATTAGAGTCCATTTCTATACACTTAGAGATGTAACCGGATTGGCTCTTATAGGATTTCCGACTCATCCGACCCGTTAAAAATCCTATAGGGTTGAACCTTATAAGATTACCTGATAACCTGGTATTATAATTAAAAAAATAAATAAAAACATTACTAAATGAGTAAAAAGAGAAAAAAAGACATGAAGGAGTTACTATCTTTTTTGTCTCCTAAGGATGTTTTTCTTTTTATATTTATGGATTAGTTACGGATTTAGAACTTTTTATTAAATTTTGTTCAAGTCATGTTTACTATGGAAATTAATATTATTTGTTGTCCATTATATTTTAGTCCCAACAGGAAATTTAATTTAACCATATTTTAAAATATTATTATAGTGACAAAAGTAATATATTAATGTGTTTAAATGTTATATAATGAATGTGATCTACAACATTTTCTATCAATTCTACATGCATCATTTTATTTTTGAATTTATAGGAAACTTATGTTAGAAGTACTGGCTTTTCTTAAATTTATTATTAAAATTTGAAAATAGTTTTTTTTTTTTTTTAAGAAAAAAGGTTATAGGGTTATAAGGTCGGGTTTTGGATTCTAAATCAAATTATGTAGAGCGGGTTTGGATATAGCATGAAAATCCTGTAGGGTTATAGGGTTGGATCTGATAGACCCTATAGGGTAGCGCATCGGGTTCGGGTTCATATGATCCATCCGAAATCTAATCCGGTTACATCCTTATATACACAAACATATATTTATTATGAGAGCATGAATGAAATACATATTTTTTCACCATGCTAAGACTTATTCTTATCAACTTATTGGACTTATGTCTATAAAAGCTAACATCAATTACTTTAAGCCCTACCTGCGCATCATCCATGAGAGAGAATTAAATATATTTTAACTCATTAAGAGAGTAATTAATTTCATTGCCATTTTAAAATAAAGATATGTCTTTTCTTTTTTTGGCCAAAAAAGATATGGCTATTATTACATGTGTTTATTGCCATATTATTCCAATGTCCCCGTGATCTTTCTTCTTAAAGGAGCTTTAAAGGAGACAGTCTGAACTAATCATTATGTCACCTAAAGATAAATTATGCGTTTTGAAAATCATCCATTATGAATTTCCTTGGTAGATTCTCGTCATTAGTTTTGACCAAAGATTTTCTCCTCTGCTAGAAAATGATAAACGTTTGATCCACAAGTGATATGTGAAGAAAGTTGAAATTAAACTAGAAGATCCTTCACAACTAAAGTCTTTTTCCTTATTTTTTTAAATACATAAATCATTTTAAATCCATGTAGATGGTGGGTGACACAGTGAAAGATAAATGAAAAATTACCACGTCCCATTAATTCGTGCATGAATATTGAATTGTGATCTTTTATTTGTTTATTGATTCTATGAATATCCAAATAATAAGCATCCAAAATTCAAAGAATGATAAAGGAATTCGAAATTTTGAAAAATTTGAACAAAAAACGGCTCAAAGTCAATATTACTTATCAACTGTTTTCTTTTTTGCCTTAAGACTTATAATTTACATAAAAACCTAAAATTTTCCAAAAAGGAAGAAGATAAAAGAAAATCCTATTAAAAAACATTAAATGATATTAAAAAAATAATCTATCGAATCATGATTAAAAGAGATCTTACTAAAAGACATTAATAAAAAGTTATTAAATATCCGATTATTAGAAGATATTGAAAAAAATATTGACCGCATCAGTGGCGAGAAAAAAAAAATGCGGTTATATATTTTGAAAAACAAATTAGTATGTCTAAGCATAACTATTTCTATAAATATCTCCCTTACAGCGATTTTTATGCCTGCTACAATATAAACTATCAGTACAACTCTAAAGTAAAATTCTAGGAATTATAAATAGAATAAAAGATATGTATTTTATCTATTTATTTCTCAGGATTTTTCTACGTAATTAAATATCAGCTCAAGTGGATCCTGGCAAATTTCCCTCATAATTTCGATTCTCACACCCATAATATCATTCTTTATTATATAATTTCAACCGCTTAGGCAATAGTCGAATGATGACTAGTGGATGCAGCTATATATATACATATATATATATATATCTATATCAACTCCTGATGTGACAAATGGCTTTAATTATGAAGGCAAAATTATAATTAGATTGATTTTTGGAGACAAGGAAATGCCGGGTTTCCTCAACCTCAACCATTCCCACTGATTTTGCTCGTCCTATTAGGTTTTACCAAGTTGCAAAATCCACTATACCAGCTACAATCAAATATTCAGATTTAATTTCATTTTCTTTTACCTACTAGTTTCGCCTTTACATCAATCATCCCACTGTTATACTTTATTCCATTGCATGAAAATGCGGAACAACAGTTGTCAAACAATCTACAGATGTTGCAATATACTTATGTTATCTATAATTCTTAGTGTATATAAAAACAGGACCAGATCTTACTGTGGAGATATCGTATGTGACCTAAAATCTGGATCATTTGTAGCAATTTATTTAGCCTACCCTCCTGTAGCAGCATCATTATTAAAATCACAACTTTACTTTTTATTAGAATATATATAATCAATAAAATCGTATAAAACTGGTAAAATCATAAATGGATAAAATCATATACTCGAATTCGTATTTTTACCTAAAATCTGTATCTAAATAATTTTATATTCATTTAAATTAAAAAATATATATAATCATAAACTCGTAAAATAATATATTTAACTCGTGATTCTAGCATAGGCGAATACTTGAAACTGAAATCCGTTTCACAGAAAGATTGTGGATGGACAATTTGGTTTTGAATCTCAAAAGATCAAAGAAAAGCCCTTTGGATTTGGATTTAAAGTACAACTTCAGTCACATAAAATCTTTTGTTGGTTTTACGAACAGGTACATAGGAAATTTTAAGCTTTTTGAAGTATTTTCATTTGAGTTCCAAATCATTTTTTTTTTTTTTGCTCGGATTCTTTGATCTTTCTAAAAACATGTAATGTAGTTAAAAGTTTTTAGCTTCTACAATCAAGCACTAAACTTTTTGTAAGTTTGAAATTTATTATTTCATTAGATGTATCACTTTTGTCTTCTGTCAATTATAAATAAGTTAACTTTTTTCTGCATATTGTTTCCGTCTTGTGTGTACTCATATTGTTTTTAGGAAAACTATGAAATCAAGTACTTTTCCAAGCTTTCTTAAAACAGTTTCAGAATTTTTGATAAGTCTAAGACTTGATTGTTAAATTTATAAAGTTTTGAATATGAATTCAAGTTCTTAAAATGATTAAATTTAACACACGATAAATTAAACAATTAAAAGGTTTAAAACTCACAAAATAGAAACCCCAAAATCTTATGATCTTGAGTGCATTTTTCTCATAATTTTGCAAAACAATGTTTCCTAGATATGTCTTGATCAAATTAAGTCAATACCATGCAATCACAACACACATAAATTAAGTATAATATTTACCGAAGAAGCATATCCTTCTTCATTCTCTACCAATAATTTATCATTAACATTGTAGGTGCAACTAATTTTGGCGACCCCTCAAATCCCACCCATATCCACTCCCCATCATTTCAGATAATCCTTTGTCAATTGGTGGTATCAACCTTTTCCTAATCAAATCCTTCACCACTCCTTCCTCATGGTCATACTGGATCTTCTTAGTGCATGTCCAATCTCATGGAGCCAATAGATATGGCCTTGATTTTTTTTTTTTTTTATAATTGCCAAAAGGCACGACCATATCAGGACTGGTTACCTCTGGACACATGAACATCTTACAAGATCCATACACCATGTAAGAATAGTTTGCACTATATAGGTACTCCAAGAAATGACCTTAATAAGTTTCAAACTTGAGACCTCATACAAATTGTTATGATATGCCCTAGGGCTTAACCACTAGGCCAACCCCTTAGAGGTGATATGGCCTTGATTTGATTAGATAACAAAGCCACCCTTTTTAAATTCCAATTTCTCAACAAAGATAAGCATATATGTGTATGTGTGGAGGAAATTGTATGATTAATGATGCCTACAAATAAAAAATATATAAGCTAATGGCCTTATAACCTAGTGACATCTCCCCAATCTTGTAGGTTTGAATCCCTTTTTCTTGCACAATTGGCCAAAAAAAGAAATATGCAAATACAAACTAAATAAATATAATTACCAATAATAAATCACCATAATAGATGCAATTCATATATAAATATTAGTGAATCACACTTTGGAGATTCGATTTAGAGCTATATAACTTTTGCTAAATCACATCTTCTTAAAACAATTGTTTTGTTAAATCATGAATTGCATTTTCATATACCATAGTGTTGTAAACTGGTAATTAAATTCATCTTATTTATATTTGGATAATTCTTTTTTTAAGTTTGTAGATATCTGTTTCATCCTATATATACATATAATACTTTCCTTAATAGTGTTTCTTCTATATCCCAATGACATGATGATATATATCCGATGGCCAATGTCTTAATCAACTCTCAATCATTCTGTTTAGACATCGATAATCAAGTCACTGGCCTATAAAGAGATCTTGGCATAGCAGCATGTGATTGACATTGATGATAAAGACATAGATTATGCTTCATCCTTGAAGGCTACGGTTTGAAAGGAGATTAAGGAAAAACATCAGAATATATATATATATATATATTATATGTAAATTCAAGATATTAATTAATTTGGTAGAAATAATGCATGCGTGCCATTTATAAATAATAATAATGTTCTGCTATGTTCATGATGATACATAAAGATTTAAATACGTTAAAAAGAGAGATTGATGTGTTTTAATGTATTAAAGGGTTAAAAAGATAATTTTATTTTATTTTTTATTATAGTTGAAAGGAGCCTCATTTATGTGGCAGTCCCTTTCAAATATTGCCATTGATTAAGGAATCCAAAATCTTCCAAAGGTTTGCTTTGTGAAAAGATAATTATAATTTGACTTTAGGAGATTTTCCTAATCCAATCAAATTATATTGCAACTCCACCCGCATAGGTTAAAGTTTGGCGCATGGACACCATGAAAACATCTCCTAATGAAACCAATTAAGAAAACCCATGTGCGCGGGCAGATAAAGGGCGGGTTTCAAGTATTGCTGTTTGATTTCAAAAAGGAAGTATTATAAAATCAACATATGCATTCTCATACTTTTGTCTATATCTTGCTGTTTTATAAAGAAAAAAAAATGCCAATTTTGGTATCTAAACGTTGCAAAAAATTCAATTTATGACCTAAACTTTAAATTAGTTGATTAAATACATAATTAAAGTTTTCATGCCTAATTAAACTTTCTCACCGATACTATTTATTTTGTTTCATGATGTGGATAGAGAAGTTTATTAGTGCTAAATGATGTTATGAGCATTAGAGATGCAACCAAACAAGTTAATATAGGGTACCCAGCTCATTCGATCAACTAAATACCTTATAGGGTTAAAGGTCGGGTTTGAGAAAAAAAAAAGTCGACCCTATAGGGTTTGATTGGGGTTACGGGTCACAGTTGCTATCCAATGGGAAACCTGTCCCACTAAAATTAATAAAATAAAAATAATGTTCATTTTTTTTTTTATAATGAAGACAATTCAAATTAAAAAAATTAAGAGAGTAACAACTTACATTAAATTTTAACTTGTTAGAAACATTGCTTTTCTTGTTTTTGGTGTTTTTGAATGTTTTTATGGACGATGATATAGATATATTATCTATATGTATGTATTTATAGCGGAAATTAATTGCTTTAGACTTATGGTGGATTCATTTGTCTTTTGGTTAAATATGCTAAGTTTTGGACTTTGGAGTACTCATAACTTAATGTTTAATGTAAAAAACAATTGATACTCTTGTTTCATTGGAAAAAAAAAGTAAAACAAAAGGGGAAAAGAAAAAGAAAAGAGTAAAAAAGAAATCAGGTTGGCAAAGTAGGGTAGGGGAGTCAGGGCTATGACCTTATAGGGGCAAGTTGGGATATTGCACAGAAAACTATAAAGTTGTGGGTCAAGTTTGGGTGCCCCTACAGGGTTGTGGGTTAGGTTCGAGTCTTATATAACCCTCCCCAACCGCCCTGATTGAATCCCTATTGAGCATTAGTAAAAATTCAGTATTATGTTATTTTTCCAACGTCTGCAAAAAAGAAAACTTTATTAAGGAGGTACTAAAAATAATTACAAAATATTTGATTAGATGTTAAATTGACCACTTAAAAATTTAGGCATTGAATTAATTTTTCGTATGAATTCAGTTATCAAAATTTGATATTTACCCTATTGTAAAGGAATGGTGTGGACTATCCTCTATTAAAAAGCTGTTAGTCATTAGTTAAAAATGGTACAAGGCACCAATTTATTCCTATATCACCATAAATTAATTAACAATAATATAACTCTATAATAGTAAGAGTGAAGGGTGTGTTGATTTGCCTAACTTAGAGTTTCTAAAGGATTATATTAGGAGATAAATATAGCAACTACTTAGTAAAGAATAACACTTCATCTATTTATATAAAAATGAGATAAAGGAAAATAAGTTGTAAAGGTCTGAAAAAATAAATTTTTACTTTTAGATTTTTTCCTTTTGAAATTATAGAGCCTTAAGGGAAAAAGTTCAAATTCAATCAAGGTAATTGATTCTAGCTTTTAATGAGAATGTGATCCAACTCTTGCTTTAATGTAAAAATAGCAGAAATATCAGAAGGGCTGATGAAGCCAAATCTAGGGGTTTGTGGTTTTATCATCGCAAGAGAAGTACATAATATTCAGGATATCAAATGTGCATGTACTTAATAAGAACACGAGAAACACTAAATTTAGTATAAACTAGCTAGATTTTATATATTTAGACAAGAAGAATGTCACACCATCATGTGAAAAAATGCGTCCCACGTGGGTATGACTTGCGTGTGGGTCTCTCTACATTTGGCATCGGTCCTTTTTGAGCATCAACAGGGTCATAGACAATAATGCTTACAAGCAAAAAAAGATCAATCCCATACACAAAGTACAATTAAATCTAGTGGCAAAGAATTTAATAGGTACATGCATAGTATTATATTATTTTCACTAAATTAAATGCATCGATATCGTACAGAAACTTTTTTTTTGTTTTTTACTATTCTTTCTCCCTTTTTGGTAGGTAATAAGAATAGGTTTTGTTAGGGCTTGCCTTCCTATTAATGTACTGGGTAGGGGAGAGAGTGACATGAAGTTGGAAGTGAGCTGTGACTCTGCATGTGAATCAAGTATAGCTGGCTTTGTAAGGAGAAGGACCCCTTTATTTGCTACATAATAATAGTCCTCTCTCTCCCCTCCCTCCCCCCGACACCACGTGCCTGTAAGTTTCTTTTCTTTTCCACATACAACCTTTTGAATTTTCAAAAACTTGGCACTAATTTAATACAAGAATCATGTGGAATCTAATATCATAGACGAATCCACAAGTGTTCGTGTGTAATCTTTCCTTTTTTATCTGACATTAGAAAGAAGATTGTCCAATATTATTGCTGCCCGCGGGTCCTAGTTGGTCAAATGATGAGTATGAGTTGACACTGTTATCAACTTGGATCTTGAATCCATTAGCAATATGGTGAATTTTGTCATGATCTAGAACCATAAAACGTAATTAATTGACACATAGCAGATTGCGAGCCGATTTCTGGATAAATTAAATAAATTCAAAAAGTCCAATTTTTATAATTTTGACATTTTGGGTTTTTTTTATAGAAAATATATAATTGTCCTCTTCTTATTGCAGAATAGTTTTTCATCACATAATATTATTATAGAATTCATTAAGCGAAGATTTTCCTCAATTGTGTTTGATTTTTTAAGATTAATTGTTGATTGATCTTGTCTTTTATGTTACTTGCTGCGTCACTAATTAATCCCATATTCCTAATTGTTAAGATTAGTATCACAATCATTTGATCTCAAAACTTAAACTTGTAGATATGGCGCAAGCTGTTTTATTTATATCATAACATTTCTCCTTACTTATGGCCAAGACTTTGATTTTTCGATCAAGACTGATCAAGTGGACAATTTAATTTTATGGGATTGTAATTAGTAGGAATGAAACTCAGGATCTCTTACTCTAATACCATGTTAAGGTTAACATCACAACTATTTAATTTAAAAATTTAAATTTATGAATATTATGTGAGGTATTATATTTATATCATACCACTAACATAATAGAAACATGTAAGTTTAGCGCATATTATTAAATCCCTAATTTCATAACTCTCCAATCTTTTAAGTACATATAATATTCAAAGAAACTTGGTGACCCAAATCTAATGGAATCAAACTACACTACTACTATTTTGACATTGGCCGGAGCTCGGCAACGACCATCGTGGGTTAACGCATTTTATTTTATTATTACATATATGGGTCTATTGATTTTGTCACCTTTTTATCATTCTAATTTTATTTTTTTATTGTTTTTAATTAAATTATTTATTAAAAATATAAATATTAATAAAAAATAAATATTTTTATTTATAAATCAATCAAATAAATAAAATATTAATATATAATAAATATAATATAGACACCGACGAAGCTCCACGGGCACATATTTCACATGAGCAATGACAATTGCCACATAGAAATGGATAGGATAATTTCCCATACACATCAATGACTAGCGCCGACACTCGCCACGTTTGTTACTGCTTAGCCATATATATATATATATATATATATGGGAACTTTTTTTTGTTTTTCATTTGTTGCGATAGGTGCACTTGTAATCTTTTTAGTTCATTTTAACAAAGCTTGGTAAATGTTTCCTTGTTTTCTCTTTAAATAAATATTTCTAATATTGTCTTAGACCTTTGATTGTTACTTTGTCAAAAATGCTTACTAGTGTTGTTAGATTTTTTTTTTTTTTTTTTTTCATTTGAACCTATTCGTGTTAAGATGTTTTGTATTGTTTATATGTGTGTGTATACATATTGTTAATTTCCTTTTACCCCAACTTTTGCTGAACTTAATATTTTGCAATGTTGTTCTTTTTTTTCCAACTTATACTAATTTTTTAGGATTTGAAAGTAATGTTAAAATACAATTCGACTTAAAAAACATGTAAAATGGCCTTACATTTCAAATTATGTCTTTTTTCTTTTTAAATCTATAAACTAAGCCGTGATTTTCATCGCTTAAGCCTGCACATAGGGCAAGACAAAAGGGAAGGTGCAAAGTTGCAATCTTATCGCATTTTTTGGCCGTAGATGGGTGACTCCAATTGCTAGTTAAGGCCCAGACTACAGTAGTAGGACTATAATCCAACATGCAATAACGTTGCTTACATCTCTACCCGACAAGTCAAATCAAACTCATTAGCAGCTAAAAACTAAAATCACAAATGGAATAATTGTGAAACCTAATGCATAATTATTGCATAGCACACACACATATGCCATAGTGTCACATGAGCCTATGTATTTCTAAATGGAACAAGCAAATCCAATGAGATACATGTAAGTGAACACATCACATAACCTCAACAACTAATCTAAAAGAACTTAAATTCCACTTTCAAATGTACAGAACAATAACTCACTACTAATGAATATTTAATATAGCAGGGTCCATACACTTGTCATGTATAAAACAAAATTTACAAGGGATGACCAATATCTTGTTGTTGCGAACACTAATAGTCTCATCTTAAGCTTACACTCATATTAAAAATCAAGAGCACTATCTAACTATTAATATTTTAATCAATACTCCTCACTGTGGCTACCTCCTTAGTCATTGCAATTACATTCTCACGTCTAATCCTATCACATCATTTAAGTAGTTTGGGATCACCATCTCATCTTTAATGCATGTTACCTGTAGCTCTGATTAGCCATGCATAAACAATATGCACATCTTTTAAATCAAAGTATTAGTCAAATTTGACTACCCTATCAAGTACAAGCATCATACAACAACAAATACATACCTTAAATTTATGCATAACCTTTATACAATTAATAATATTATCAACATCTAAGCCTATAATTTATAATTCTTTTGTATATATGTATTTATCATCCTCACCAAAGGATGACATGGTTGATAAGGCATAGTTGTTGTAGGCAAAAGAGTGGATGATTAACCTCATGATAAGGTTTGATGTAATAAGATATGGCACTGTTGACCGCTCTATAGCAATGGTCATCTATCTCCTTAATTTTTGGAATCAATGTGTTAGGAGAGAAGGAAGCATTCAATAGGAGAGATTCTTCAAATAGACCTTGTGAAGGAATACACTAATAGGGTTGACACCATCTATAACCCAAAACCTTAAGGTATTAGGTCAATGGGTTTTCCCTCTTATAAAACCATCACATAAGTCTCATATTTCTTATGTGAGATTTTTCAACCTCACACTTGCACTCTAACAAATCTCCCCTTCAAGTGTGAGTCTCTACAATGGGCTTAGGTCTTACTTGCCCTCAAGTGTAGACCTTACGATCTTCTCAAGAACTTGTCAAATTGACGCCACTAAACCCGCTTTGTGATACCAATTGTTAGGAGAGGAGGAAGCCTTGAACAATGAGAGATTCTTCAAATAAACCTTAAGAAGGAATACACTAATATGCTTAATACCATCTACAACCCAAAATCTTAAGATATTAGATTAATGGATCTTTTTTCTTATAAACCCTTCCATAAGTCCCATAATTTTCATATGGGATTTTTCCAACCTCATACTTGCACTCTAACACAATAAACTTAATGGTCTTATGAGACCAATTTCACCTTATATAACATTATTAAAAGCTCTAAAACACTTTTATCTTCGACTATTGTTGATTTAATGATGAACTCTAGTCCTATGAATTTTAAATTTCTAATTTCTCAACTTCTTCAACTATCAATACCATTTAACATCATTTATCCCTACATAAACATCACTTTTTCACAATCCATTTCATATAATTATAATTTTGACAATTAATAATAAATTTATCAAAGGGATTCATCCTAGGTTTATGTTTATCTCTTTTTTGTTTAGACTTCCTAAGAAATGTTTGATTTTAGTGAAATAATTCATATGACAATGTATCTTGCGTGTAATATCCAAATCAATTGCTTCACCATAAAATCCCTTTCATGAAATAAAATATTAGTTAGGTTTTTCTCATCAATATCATAGAATTTAAGGAATGGATGGTTTACTAATCATCCAATATGCATTTTTGAAGATATCTATAATTAACATTTTCACTTTGCTAAATGGAAATTAAAATTAGTGTTCATTAATTTCCTTATACATAAGTTGTAATATAATGATTTTATTAAAGGTAGGTATTAACCTTATATTACTAAGAAAGATCTTCACCATATGCAGCAAGGACAAACAACGATGTCAATTAGAAAGGTGAGAGTAGGTCCAAATAGGTTGAGCGAGAGGAGGGAAAGGATTTAGGCGTATAGCTTTTCTATAGGGGTTTCGTGAGTCTATAATAGGGTATAAGAGAGTTTGTTTTTATTTAAAAAGATAACCTTATGAGATAAATGATTTCCTCTCGTTGGTTTTAAAATGAATATCTAGGGTATTCCAATTCTCAAAGGACAGTTGTTATTTTGGTTTAATGGTTTTACCAATTTTATATAGATTTAAAAGTCGGAAGGCAAATTAGGAGCACCATAAGGCTTTATTTATGCAATGTCGAGTTATGTAGCTAAAGATAAGAATGTCAAATCACAAAAGAACAGTGGATAAGGAAACTAGAAGTAGACGAGGTAAAAATAATTTTAGTATTATTGATGTATGCACAACACTAGAAAAATAACCCATCTCTCTTTATGAATTCTTGGAGCAAAGAGCAAACTTTGCACTATTTAACTCACACAACTTTTTGGCTAAAGCGAATTTTTATGAAATCGTTTTTACTAAACAAAATCTAAAACAACTATGCATAATTCTCAAGAGTAGAAAACAAATCAGCAGCGTAATTAAAGCATAGAAACAAATCTACAAATTCATAATGTGCCACTACCACAGATTGGTTAATCGTTGCTCAATCATGAGTGCAAGTCAGTCAGTTAAAAATAGATTATCCCCCTTCCTCGAACATAGAGCACGAGGGATCAAGTCAACAACATCAAAGTTAGAGAATTTGAGCATTATGAACAATCATTAATACACTTTGTAAATAACAAAATATATTATATATATATATAATATATTGCTGAAAGAAAAAACAATACCAACTATAAGAAAATCGACTATCAATGACCAAAATTTTGCGATAGAAAATTAGTAAAAAATATTATATATCTATAGAAACAATCGGCAATGATGATTTTTATAACATAAATTTATTTTTAAAGATAGAATTTTTGTTTTTAAAACTCAATTATCTTGTAGTAACAATCACAAAATTAAACATTATGGTGGATATTGGCAAAGCAAAAAGAAAAAAAAAAAAAATATATATATATATATATATATAGACACACACATACACACAAGCGTCTGATTGATTATATTTGCATTTTCCTTTAAAAGTTTTCTTTAAAGCAACTTATAATTATTAGTATATCTAATTTATGAACATGATCTTTTATATTCGTATTATTCATCAACCTAGGGTGTTGCCTTGTGGCTTAAACCATTGTCATTTTTCCTCCTTTTTAGTTGTATATTCCTATTGAAGAATGTGAAAACCAGCATAATTTTTCCATTGATACACATGGCAATTTAGTTGTATATTCCCATTGAGGAATGTGAAAACCAACAATAATTTTTAATTAATGCACATGGCAAATGATTAATAAATTATTTTTTATCTATGTTCACTTAAGATAAATGGCTATTCATTTATTTTTGTTATTATGTGTGAGCTGTTATTATAGTGTTTAGTTGCATGCTAAACATCTATTAACAATGATGCATGAATTGCTATTATGTCAAATAATAAATAACAATTTACATTTTCATATTATGAGTTGTTATTTTAATGATCTATTTCACCATCTTTTTATATGTACTTTTATGGTAGAAATTGCACACAACAAAACTTATTCTATCTGCATAAATGCAATAAGTACTTTTATGATATGGGAATAATAAATATTTTACTATCATTCTAATATAATTTCTTATTTCCTTTCTATTTCAACTAAACAACATAATAGGCTATAATAACTATTGTATATTTCATTACATTCTTATTGAATTATAATTCAATTCCCCAGTATCCCATAAGACATGGTTATACTTATTCAATTTTACCTTTCTTCTATTATGTGAATAGTGCCTGCTTGGAGGCAATTCATGTTAGCATGTCAATTTCATACAAGGAATTGTTGAATGCCAGTTGAATAAATTAATCAAAGATTGAAAATAATTAGTTTACATTTTCATCGTATTCATTAAGATTATATGCATATATATCTTTTGCATCAAGTGTCTTATTACTTTAGTGTTTAATGGTCATGTTATTAATGGCTTACATGGTTGTGATGTCATTTTGTATTAGAAATTCTTGAACCTAGTTATAGCATACATTGAAAGTATAATAAATTGCTAAAAAAATATTTATAGAGAGAACGAGGTTTCCTTATCACCCACATGCGTTGCTCAACATGGTTTACTAAAGAATCCTAAACTAAAAATGCTTATATTTCCAAAAGGGAAAATTAATGTCGCATTGTTATTTGCACTTCAAAAGCACCCCACTTAATCTTGAGTCAATATATACATGATGCTTTTCTGAGGATTTTTCTATATTATCTACACGATAGTTTTATTTTTTATTTTTTATTTTTTATAATTAATATCGGACCCCATGCAAAGCAGTTGCGGAACTAATAAAAGCACTAATCTATCTTCCATTGGCTACTTCATTCTGTCAACATTGACTATAAAGAGAAAATTAAAAGTCCATGGACATTAAATGAGAGCACACCTATTGAGTTGCTGTATTTCCATTTATACGCCATACTGAACTGACCATTAAACTGTTTTGAAATTTCATAAATTTCTCCTAAAGAAATTTTTCGTTGTTTGTTCGTGATTTGTGTGATGACAAATACCATGGAACAGAGTTTCCTTATTATGCATGCACACACATATATATTATATTTGTTTATCTCTTAAGAAGAAATTACTTTCATGAATTATCATCTAATATGTTTCTATTTATTAATTGTTTAATTTAGAATAGCACGCATGTTTGACTGATTTGCTAAAGGTAGAAGACAATAATAATTCTTTTCCTGTAAAAATATTTTTGTATTTGGTTAATAAAATAGTTATTCTATAAAATTACTACTACTTCAATATGAAGAATTGTAAATTTTTATAGAATTAGAAGAATAGTTTTTTTTTTTTTAATTTTTTTCAATACATTTCATATCTATCCAAAAAACCCAAAATAGTAATAAAGAATAAGTATTATTTTACTATCTACCGCATGAGTACTAAGTGAATTGGTAGTTTGTAATCGGACGAAACATAAACAAGAAATACTGATAGGAAGTTAAAAGGTAAAGGACAAACAAACAAACAAACAAAAAAAGGAAAAACAGGAAAAGGGGAAAAATAAGAAGCAAACACGAAACATTCATCTTATTGATTCCCCTGAAAAATACAACAATTATCTACTGTTGTTTGAATTGTCAGTTGTTTGACTGAACAAGGTTTCGGTCAAAAAAGCTAGCGTGCAAGCTAAAAACATTTCATGTTCAAGCACATGGTAAGATTTTAAAGTATGATGTGTATTCTCGTTAATTCAAGACACTGAATTTCTTTTTCCTCGGTATAAGCATGCTTAAACGAAGTTGACAGCTTTTGAATACCGGAACATGTTGAGGAAGAATATCTCCTTTGATACTTTACATTGGAAGTCTAAATTGATGCCAAAATGAGCTAATAAACCTTCATCTCAATTGTAACTTGTACAAAACTATAATTGCATGCACTTAATTAGGATTTTTTTTTTTTTGGTGGTTATAATAACACGGTCACTGTAAACTAGAGTTACACAAAGAATCAAACTCGGTACCTTAAGGATGAGGATCAAAAGTAAATGCCACTAGAATGTATGACCATTCGCATTATTATAGAAATTCAAACTGACATAACAGAAGCATTAAGTTGAAAGTATATTTAAAATTAAATTCAATCATGACTAGATCTGATTGAGCTCAAGTAAAATTGACACGATTATAATTTGCACGGCATTGATTTTATTGATTCTTCCTTCATGTTGTTATTGAAAGAAAAAAAAGCATTATTAATGAATTTTCCACATCCAGATAGAAATTAAGACTGCCAGCACACTTTATTGTATATCTTTATTCAAAATAGAGGACAGCATTCTTAGAACAACTCATGATAACAAGATGTTAATGTCCTGTCATGCACCTTAAAACCTCCATACCAACACCAAATGCCCATAACCCAACTAATTACAAAATAATCTAAAAATAGGGCCCAACAGGGTCCCACCCATTAAGTAACCAATATTTGAGAGAATTCCTGAACACAGTGCTTAAACATTAACACTTTTGATGATCACTTCGAAGGTGCGTTTCCCTAAATAGTATGAAGAATCTTGAAAACCCTGTCATCCAAATATAGTTACTTGATGTAATGAGACACACGAATAAAGTAGGCAAAATCCTCAAATAAAATATCTATGTTGCTTTTTGTAAAATACAATATGATAAGAATTAAGTGGTGAGTGCATAGTTATTTTATTCATATTTAGTTTATTAATATGGGTTAAAAGGAAGATTAAAATAAGACCCGAATAATGTTAAAATATCTGAGATCCCTATTAATGCATTCTAAACCTTATCAGGATAAGAATATTAGAAGTTTTTTATATCTATGCCAAAGTTCAGTCAAACCCTCTATGTTTTGATTGAATTATTCAATTCCACCAAGTTGTATTAACACTATTTAAATTTTGACATCCATATAAGAAACTAAAATGACTCACTTCACCAATTGGATGGATTTTGTTTTTTTAAGAGAAATTGTAACTACCGTAAGAGCATCTTGATGTATAGACCTAAGAGAAATTGTCAATTTATTTGAACAATTTTTGTATCCCATCTCTTAGTCAATCTTTCATGTTATATCAATCAAATTAATTAATATAATTTTGTTCTACAGAAAGAAATCTGAAAAAAACACAAAAATGCTATTGAATAGATGGATGTACCTTTTTGATATATTATTTCACTTCCTTGCAATTCTTAAAAACATACAAATAACTCTCAAACAGTGGCTAAAATGATAAAATAAAATCTCTACAAATACCACATATAATGATATTTTCTAGGATATTAAGTTGGAGTGAGTCCATATATTTATGGAAGTAATTAGGAGGGGATGAAATAAAATTTTAAAAGGTTCCGAGTTTTTTCCAATCAGTACCGATAGCGGGATAATATATCTAAAATTTGCACCGAATAGTAAGTAATAGTTTTCCAAATTTCTTTTAACTGGATTAAAAAATCAATCACATCCTGGGGCAGCCGCAGGATATAGCCCTTGATTCCGACATTGCCAAAGCAAATTTCAGTTTTATTTTTAAAATTTTTGAATATTAAAAATCAACTGCTGCCAAATAAGCAAGCAATAAAATAATTGAGTTTGTGAAATTCTCACGGTGGGAGAGAAAATAAACATAAAGCTATTTCTACATCCGTGGAAAAGAGAGAAACACGAACCGTTGTCTTATCAGGTGTCATGTTCCACCAAAATATGAACGGAGTGGGAAACTACACAAAGTGCTAATTTTTAAATTCTTCTATTAACAACAATATTGTCAGAGTTGAATTGATTGGGCCAATTTAATTCGATTGAATCTACTAATGGAAATGATCTGGTTTAATTACAGTTTAACCGTAATATAATCCGGCTTTATTTATTGTCTTTGACCCTCTCTATGTCCGGCAATATCTCAAGATCGGATTTCAAAATATTGATTAATAAACTTAATCTAATCTTATATATTGATGATGAAAATAATATTTGATAAAGCAGCAAAACAAGATGGGCAGTACCAACCTAAAGCGATGCAAAAATAAATAAATAAAGGCCAAACTACATTTATTCCCTTCAATAACTATTAAAATCATTAGAATATTCTAAATTTTGAAATAGTTTACTTATATAAAAATACCCCAAATTTCTCATCTAAGACATTACCTATACATTAATCTTTTATACCAATATTTCATTCAAAGTATTTTTCTTATGATAATCAAGCTTGGCATTTGACCTCAAATTAACTATTGGAAATGCCATTTTAATTAATGAGTTTACCTCAAAAAACAATTACAAGTGTACATCAATTATAAGAAAGAACCTGACATAATGCCGCATTTGAAAACAAAAAAAAAAAAAAAAAAAAAAAAAAAAAAAAAAGGAAAAATGCAGGGACAAACTGATGGGAACGGGGGACTCATGTTCACTTTAGATCCCATCTGTCTTCTACAATTTCATGGGGGAAATAGTGTGTTATTTCAATAATTCAAAAAGTCGGTGAAATCTGGAGAGTTATTTAAAGTGCATCATTATGATTTCTGTGAATTATTACCAATCATGATATATAGAAAGTTTTTACGTTATTTATAGTATGTTTAAATAGTTCAAAATTAATAATGAAAAAGGAAGGAAAGGAGCCGATATAATGGAATGAAAGTTCAAAACGTTTGGAAACTTAAGAGCAGAAATTAACTGGAAGGGGTGAAATCATGTTACTTTGGATCCCGTTTGCTCTCTTCAGTTTCATAGGGTAATAGGTGGAGTTATGTGTTACCTAGATATATCTATAAGGGTCTCTTTTAAAATAATATAAAAATACATGTTATTTGTCTCCCTTTTTTTTTTTCTTTTTAAAGTACAGCTAAAATCGTTGACAAGTCGAATCAAAATAAATTAGTACTAAAATGACGCAGCATGAAGACGTAAACAACAGAAATCAATTCACTTATTGATTTTAAAGAATCAAAATTTGCAGAAGATGCAACTTTACTGAGAGAAATTCTCAAATTAGGGTTTTTAAAAGTGTAACAATAATGTCCAAAAACTAAAGATAGGTTTTTTTAGACTATATATACTATTACATAAAGCCTTGAAAAGAATTAATAGTAAATAAGTCGGTTAAATAAAAGTTGGTAGCTTTGGCATTGAAGGTCGGTGGCTTAAAGAACAAGGCTGGTAGCTTTGAAACTAGCTTTAACAATTTGCTCTCGGGAGGCAATAAAGGCTGGCATAAAGCCGGCAACTTTTCTTGTCAAGGTCAATGGCCTAAGTCTCAACGCCGGCGACGTTTACGTGGCGTACAAGCTATCTTCAAGGCCGACTCCTCCAAGGCCGGCAACCTTTGCTCCAACACTGGTAGCATTGATTTGGCAGTGTTTATCCTTGCATTGTTTCCTCCTTTGTCTCTTGGATGCTTCTATCTTAGGAATGTATCAGCTATATTGTCCACATCATTCTTTCTCACCTGCAAAGAACTCGACCTCGAGTTCTCATCTAGATATAAAGGTGAATCATTGGGATGGAATGAAAATAGATCTGCAACATTGAAAGTCTTGGAAATGTTCAAACTATTGGAAAGTCTAACTACATAAGCATTGTCATTGATCT
Organism: Combretum micranthum; assembly: GCA_024138025.1. NCBI lineage: Eukaryota > Viridiplantae > Streptophyta > Magnoliopsida > Myrtales > Combretaceae > Combretum > Combretum micranthum. The sequence goes on from JAMXBD010003976.1 coordinate 65,363, forward strand.
TCCTTACAATCTCATATGGACCATACTTTTTGGACTGCAACTTGCCATATTTTCCCACTGGAAACCATCCTTTCCTTAAAATAAAAAAAAAAAAAAAACCACCACAACCATCACTTGATCCCCCACTTCAAATAAATGCTTTATATACTTGTTTGCAACTTCCTTGTAGTTTGCGTTGGCCTTCTCAATCAGTTCCTGATTTTAGTTGTGATAGCCTGACAATTCTCAGTCATATTCTTAACAACTTGACTGAACCCAACTCTTTTAGGTAGCTTAAATAAGTCCAATGCATGTTGTGATGTCTTGGTATATACTATGGAGAAAGGAGATTTTCCTATGGTCATGTGAATAGAACTCTTATAAGCAAACTCGGCTTGAGCTAAAGCTTGATCCCACTGTTAAGGCTTCTCGCCACATATGCTCCTAATCAGATTACCAAGCGTCCTGTTGGTCGAAGGTGAGCCATGCTACTAAAGTTCAATGATGACTCGAGCATAGACCAAAGCATCTTCCAGAAGTAGCTAGGAAACTTATTGTCCCCGTCTGATGTGATAGACTTGGGAACTCTATGTTATCACATTACTTCCCTAAAAAAATAGCCTGGCAATAGCATGGGCATCAGCAGTCTTCCTACAAGAAATAAAGAGGGCCATCTTGGAGAACCTATCAACAACAACAAAAACTGAGTGAACACCTCGTTGGGTATGAGGCAAACCTAGGACAAAGTCTATAGATAGGTCCTCCTATATATTCTTAGGCACTGGTAGTAGTGTATATAACCCAGTATTATGAGATTGCCCCTTGGATGTCTGATAGATATAAAATCTCTCCACAATCTTACTGATATCCCTCCTTAAACGAGGCCAATAATACCTATCAACCACTACAACAATCGTCTTATCACGACCCAAATGTCATGCTAATCCTCCCCCATGAATGCTCTAATCAATTTCTCCCTCAAAGAGGACTCATGAATACATAATTGATTCCCTTTCATCAAGTACCCATCAAGAATGAGATAATCACCGCAAGGTTCACGCGTAATGGACTTCTCCCATATATCCCTAAAATGAACATCTTTCTCATATAATTCCTTCAATTGTTCAAACCCTACAACTTTAGTGCTCATAGTCATAAGCAAGTCAGCTATTCTGCTCAAAGCACTAGCTACTTTATTATATACTCCGGCTTTATGCACCAACTTAAAAGGAAATCTCTACAAAAATTGAATCAATCTAGCATGTATATCCTTACTAATCCTTGTCTGATTGTTCAAATGGTTTAAAGCTCCATAGTCAAAGTACAAAACAAATTCCTTCCCTATTAAATAATGCTTCCAAACTCTCAACGTCCTAACCATAGAGTAAAATTCTTTATCATAAGTTGACCAGCTCCTCTTGGCATCACATAACTTCTTACTGTAGAAAGCTACTGGTCTCTTATCTTAGGATAATACACACCTAACTCATACTCCACTAGCATCGCACCTAACTTCAAATAGCTTGTCAAAATTAGGGAGTGCTAACACAAGAGCATAATACAGTAAAACTTTCCAGTAAAACTAGTCTCTGCCTCTCCTCCTCGGTAAAACTTTCCCTTCTTCAGACACTCAGTTAATGTAATAGCAACAGTACTAAAGTGTCTAATGAATCTCTTGTAGAAACTAGCTAACCCAAGAAAACTCCTCAACCCAGTCACAATTTTAGGAGTAGGTCATTCTTTGATAGCCCTCACCTTTTTATCATCAATAGTAACACCCTCACTACTAACGACAAACCCCATAAACATTAATCTCTTTGACACAAAAACACACTTCTTTAGATTAACATATAATTTATTTTCTTTTAGCACAATGAAAACACTCCTCAAATGATCTTTGTGCTCATCTTCAGACTTACTATAAATTAATATGTTGTTAGAATAAACCACCACAAATCTACCAATTAAGGGTTTTAGTACCTGGTTCATGACGTGCATAAGAGTACTTGGCACATTGCTAAGGCCAAAAGGAATTACTAGCCATTCATATAACCCCTCCTTCATTTTGAATGCAGTCCTCTACTCATCACCAAGCTTGATTCTAATATAATGGTAACTACTCCTCAGAGTAATCTTGGAAAACACAATAGATCCACTCAATCTATCTAACATGTCTTTCAAGCAAGGTATTAGAAATTTGTACCCATTGGTGATCTTACTAATAGCACTACTGTCGACACACATCCACCGGCTACCATCCTTCTTAGGAGTCAATAAGGTAGGCACAACACATGGGCTCATGCTATCTCTAATAAATCCCTTTTGTATCAACTCCTGAATCTTCTCCCGCAAAATTTTAGTTTCTTTAGAAGTCGTCCTGCAATGTGGTAAATTTGGCAAACTCGCCCCAAAAATCAATTCAATCTGGTGCTAAATATCTCTCAAGGGTAGTAACCCTTTAGGCAAATCATCTGATAACATATCTTTAAACTCCTCCAACACCTCTTTCACACTCTTTAACACTCCATCACTACTCTCCTCTTCCACCGTCATGACATTCTTCACTATAAGTGCATGCACAACCCTAGACTCTTTTATATCTTCCTCTATCTCCTTCTCTAAATGAGTGATCATCAAGAAAGAGCACCCTTCTACCTTGCGGGTCTTGGTGCAATTTGCTACCTTGAAAGGTAACACAGTGTATTTCACACCACCTTTCTCTAGCCTATACACGTTCTCCTTCCCAGTATCTTGAGCATTCACATCGTATTGCTAGAGCCTCCCAAACAATAGTGACTTACATCCATGTCTACAATGTCACAGTAGACTTCATCCTGATACTTGCCTATAGAAAATGACACTTTGCATCTCTTCTTCATCTGCTAAGCAGATTTAATCCATCCTATAGTGTAAGGATTAGGATGTTTTTCTACCAGTAAGTGTAATTTATTAACAACTTCTTACCCTATGATATTCTCAAAGCTTCTATAGTCTACTATCAAATCATAAACCTTCCATCCTATCGTGTACCTGCTGTGAAACAACTGGTGATGTCGAGTGTCTTCCTTTTGCTTAGGAGTCAACATCAATTTTCTAACAACATATGTTTGCTCAACTTCTTCCTTGTCCTCATCATAATACTCATCTTTCCCATCACGTTCACAACAAATCTCTTGATCTTTGTCAACAATGTTCACATTCCTTCTATTAAGACATCCGTTCGATCAGTAACCAGGTTGATTGCAACGATAACAATTGTCGAAAATAGGTCTAGCATATGGGTTGTTTTGCTTATGAATATCCTTTACCTCAACTGGCTTCTTACTCGCAACCTTATCATCCCTTTTCTCATTATTCCCACCTTGTTTCTCTATGATACCTTTATTCTTGTCAATCATGATTTTGCTACTACTCGTCTCATCAACATATATCTTCTACTACTTCATTCAAATCTATTATTCTTTTCTTGCAACATCATCTCTGCCCTAAGGGCCATATTTTTAGCCTCATTCAATTGCCTAAGAACCTGGACCCCGATCTTATTGCAGATCTTCAATTTTAGGCCATCCACATATCTAGCCACCTGCTGACCTTCACTCTCCCTTAAGACATTACGCTTTACTAATCTCATGAATTCAGTCATATAATCATGAAATAATTGTTGCCCTTGGCAACAACACTGATACTACTGGAACAAAATTTGTTCATAATCGATGGTAAAAAGTCCCTTTGCAATAGTTGCTTCATATGGAACCACGTCCGTATAGGATGTTTACCTTCTCTCTACCTTATATTCTGTTACCTCTCTTACTAAGCAGAGGCTCCTCCCTTTACCCTATAAGCAACCAACCTCACTCTACACTCTTCTGGGTTCTTCTTATAATTAAAGAAGTGATCTACCTTAGCAAATCAATCTAAAAACTCCTCAATTTTGAGGCTACAATTGAAACAAGGGATATCTACCTTCAAGCAAAAGTCCCCGCCATCACCTTGATCATATCCATGATAATCCCTTTGATATCTACCTCCTCCTTCAACACCTTAGCTCCGTAGTTGTCTCTCTTCATATAAAAGTTCATCCTCCTCAACGGAATCTTCATCAGACACTTGTGCCCATCGATTTGCAGCAACAGATTGATTGATAAGACCGTCATAAGCATCCTTTGCCCTTGGTCGTCCTCCCACTAATATTCTTATCCCTGTTGGTATCTACTGCCAGAGCATCAAAACACTCAATCAAATCCTCAACAAGCTACTCTACTGATTGGATTCTTCGATCCATGGCATTGATAACCGTCTTAGAAATCATTTGTTAAATTCCACGGACTCCTGCATCCTAATCATTGTCAAGAAAGTGACCGCCGTCAACACTGTCGTTGGTTGTTATCTTCACAAGAACTCACTATACTCTAATACCAATGTGACACAACGTGAAGACGTAGACAATAGAAATCAATTCATGGATTAATTTCAAAGAATAAAAGCTTGCGAAACTTGCAACTATACTGAAAGAAATTCTCAAATTATGGTTTGTAAAAGTGCAATAATAATGTCTAAAACTAAAGGTAGGTTTCTTGAGACTATATATACTATTACATAAAGCCCTAAAAAGAATTAATAATAAATAAGTCGGTCAAATAAAGGCTGGTACAAAGCTAACAGCTTTGGCATTTAAGGCCAGCGGCATAAAAGATGAAGACTAGCAGCTTTGGAGCTAGCTTTAAGAATTTGCTCTTGCAAGACATTAAAGGCTGGCATAAAGCCGATGGCTTTTCTTGTCATGGCCAACGGCCTAAGTCTCAACGACGGTAGTGTTTAGGCGGCATACATGCTATCTTCAGGGTCGCCTCCTTCAAGGCTAGCAGCCTTCGCTCCAAAACTAGCAGCGCGTTTATTTGGCAATGTTTATCTTTGAGTTGTTTCCTCCTCTATCTCTTGGATGCTTCCATCTCACTGAGGAATGTATCAGCTATGTTGTCCACATCATAACTTGAACTCGACTCAAATAAGAAACTTAAAGCTTGTACTTTGCTTAAACTCGAACGTGTTCAATATTTAATCTCAATTTTAACCCGAAATGATACTTGATAAGCTTGAACTTGACTCTATTGCACTTGATTAGACTAGAAAGTAAGTTGGTTTTTAGTAAAAATGTTTTTTTCCCCTTTTTTCAGTATATGAAAAACTCAAAAAAGTTCACAAGTTGGTTGAATTAAATATTTTGAAACTTCAGTGCATGCTTGGTAGTAACTCAAGTTGCTTGAATTTAAGTTTGAATGGATTGCAATTGAGTTAAATTGGATTTGTCACTAACTTGAACTCGAATAGCTTGTGAATAGGTTTCACTTGTTATAATAGAGAAAGGATTTAACCATCTGAATTTCTTATTTTGAGTCATTCCCACATTTTGTATTTTAGAAAAGGGAATAAACAAAAAGCCGGAGATATTGTTAACTTTCCCACCTCAAGATTCTAAAGTGGGCATGGTGTATTGCCGCTATCAATGCGAATTCGGTCTCCAGTGAAAATGGAAACGGTGCACATTATGTGAAATGAAAGCCAATATGGTGATTGAGTCATTGTCCAACTAACAAAAAAAGGGACTTCCTTAACAAACCAATGAAAAAACCCATGAGAAAAACACTATTCGCAATTTGGTAAATTTGTCTGTCTCACGATATATGTCGTCGGCATTTGTTATTATCATTTTTTCGATGAATAAGATCTGAAATTTATTTTTCAAACTTCTTTATGCTATTCTTGTGATAGCTTCTATTCCTCAATAGCATTTGTCTTAGTAAAGCACATCTCGACAGTGTAAGGACATAGGTTAATTTTATGTTTTCTTTTTATAATTTCAATAGTAGGTTTTAATCTTTAAATAAAACTATTTATTAATTTTGTTTATGAGAATCTGCACACTCTTCGTTTTTTCCATTTATTAATTTTCCTCACAGAGGCATATATTTACCAGTGTAGCTAACATCCATTAAGGTACGAGGAAAAATGATATTAAAAAAAATCATATTATGCCAAAGGCTAATGTCCACTTGACAAATGATTTGCTAATCGATCGGTCCAAGTCGATTAGTCAATAATTGAACTGACCTCTAGCCAATTGTAGAGTCATGCGAAGCTTTTCTATTTAGTTCATATTTTATAGGTGCTTTCTTATTTTACTAGATATTTTAGATATTCAAAATCTTCTTTTAAATATCCTTTACTTATGTTCTATAGTCAGTATCCTATTTTATTTTATTAATGACCTCAATTAGACTGCAAGCTTATAATTAGGTTGGTTATATTATTAGTAGTCATTTTTTAGTTTTATAAGTTTAATTAATCTTTTTGAGTATTGACAGCATGTGTCAGTGAATTCTTTGAGTATTAAGATATTAAATTTTTCTTTATTCCATGTGTGTTGTTATCAATCTTTTTATAATTTGTGTCGATTGTATGAATCAAATCTTTTATTTATTTTAATACCTGGAAGTGTTTCACAATTCTTTCATATAACTGATTTCATTAATTATGCATGATATGGGTTAAACATTTCTCAATATCATTATTTGGTTGCGTTTGGCTTACTGAAATGGAAATGGTATTCCATCTTTATTATCTGAAATAGCCATGAATTCTTTAATTTACATATTAATGTATTATTGAAGTGATCTATATATATATATATATATGTGTGTGTGTGTGTGTGTGTGGTGTGTGTGTGTGTGCGTGTGCGCTTGGTTAATATAATTAGTGAATGTGTTAGACATGTGTTATTTTGTATGTGTATAGTATTATGAAATTAATATTATTGTTTGATATGTATAAATGTGTGTATAGTGTAATGAATATGTGTGTCTTTTTCAAATTAATATGCATGTGATATGTTTAGAATTTAATAAAATTACTTTTGAATTGTTTAGATTAATGACAGAAATTTGGTAAACTTTAAGTCCACTTTTTAAGCCTAAATACAACTCAAAGGCATTTGAAATTTATCCAAATTAATCCTAGGACAAATATACCCCTAATGGCAAATTTTGGATGAGAATTGACTTCAATTGGACAAGTTTTGGACTCTTTTTGCAGCCCTATTTTCCCCATACGAATTTTCGTTTTTTTCTTTCTTTCTTTCTTCCTTTTTCCAACTCCAAAATCTTAAACCCTAAGTCAAGATTAACTATAAGCTCTTGAATTTAAACAACATTCTAAGCCAAGGTTTAGTTATGTAAATTGAATGCAAACTTTATCTTTTTATCTTATGTTTTATATTGAATAAATGAATTTTATGTAATAATTGATGTGGGATTGATTTGGTGTATTGATGATAGTTTGAATGGGATTATATGGCTAAAGGAATGGTAGTGTATATCCTATATGAGTGTTGATGTGTGGGGATGAGTGTTTTGGAAGATTGAAGGATTGAGTATTTGAGATGTGAATTTGAAGTGTGATTAGTGTTTTGATGATTAGAAGTAGAATTCATGTTGTTAGGATAGTGTTTGGAACATATAACAAGCTTTGAAAAGTTTGGATTAAGTTTGAGGAATTTTTGAAAGTGAACAAAGTTGTAATAAAACAGGGAAAATCAAAAACATTTTCGTATAGGCTAAAATTTGGTCGTACGCCGACATCTGGGGCTTCTACGCCGCCGGCTTATAGGCGGTGTTGGAAGCGAACATAATGAAATTTCTTAAAGCCATTCGAACGCCACCGGTTTAGTTGGAAAAGTCAGCCAGCGTTCATTTTTTCAAAATGTACGTCGGCTACTGGGATTCCAACGCCATCGGCTTAGAGGCGGTGTGGAATGGGAACAGAATCAGAATTTTTAACGTCGGGCTTAAGGCCGCCAGCGTATGGTCAAAGGCTGCCAGCGTACATGGATACGTTGCCGGTGTGAACCTCTCGGCAATTTTTTAGAAATTTGGATTTGCATTCTACACCGGCTTAAAGCCGCCGGCGTAGAATGAAGGTCTCTGGCGTACCCTTGAATGCTGCCAGTGTAGGCAGTGTTGATTTTCAGAGTGTTGAATGCCGGTTCAAAGCCGCCGGCTTTGAATGCCAGTGTATCCCCTGTGCTTTTAAATTTCAAAAACTTTCTTCCAAATTTCCCAAAGTTTGATATATGATCAATTAAGTATTTGTTAAGTGTTCCATGATATAATAGGATGTTTAAATGCTTTATTATGACCTTGTATTAATTTATTTGAATTTCTTTGATTAATTGTATTTTCAACTAGTTAATTAGTGCTTAAGCTAAGTGTGAAATTTAATATTGTTTTAAACAGTGATAGATTCTCGCCCAGCTAACCTCGTTAATTCTTGAGCTATATCAGGTACGCAGTAACTTGCTTATTTCTTTGTTAGGGTAGGCATCACAACTAAACTACTTTAAATTAAGAAAACTTTATTAATTGATGAGTGTTGCTTGTCTTTGTTTGCCGTTGAATCTGGTTCGGAGAGCGGCACCCTGCTCAGATTGGGGGCAAGGTACTTTCTCGTTAATGGATAGAATTATTTAGGAGATGTGAGTATCCGAGTTGCTCATATCAACCCCCTGAGCATCGTGATACGTTACTCAGGATCCCCTAGTATTACGGGCTACGCCGGAAGCTGAGGCTGCCTAGTCTGTATGAACAGTAGGGACCACTCAGGGAGGCGGACATAATACTAGATCCTTATTGTCCGGAGTTTGAATACTCCCATGTTTTTTTACTAACTAAAAACTTAACAATAAACCATTGATTGTTGCATAATGCATTAATCTAAGAATGGGTGATCCACTTCGCATTTTGTATTCGTTACTTGAGTACTGGGGCTTTAGCTCATATTTTATCCATTTCAGGTGATGACTCCGATGAGTTCTATACGAGTATGAGATACGGAACCGACTTTGAAGATTTTCTTGATGGTTTAGAGGATTAGAGCTAACCCTGGACTCAATGGAACCCTATGACTTGTAATAGATTTGAAGTGATTTCTTTTGTTTATGATGTAATTAAAGTGCTAGTTTGGATTGTGTTTGGAAGATTTTGTTAAGGCTTGTAAGAAGCCTTTGGATGTAATATATATATATATATATATATGTAATTAGCTATGTAGGAATTTAGTTGCTTCCTTTGTAAGATATGTTGGTAGTGTAGTAGTATAGTTTTGTTTAAGGTTTAAAAAAAAAAAATTTATGATTCCTATTATATATTATCTATATGGAATTAGATAAACAATTTCTCAAACAATTCCTTCAGGCAACCTTACATATAATCTTATAGGTTATATGTGGTTGGGAACTGTTATCGCCTATTTCAAATTTAAGGGTGATAGTGGGTCCTTACATTATCATAGAATGACTATTGATTTGTTTGGTATGTAAAAAATTTTATGATAAGAAATGCCTATTTTATATCATGGGGAATAGATGAGGTATTCACATTCCTTCTCTTTATTGGATGAATGAACATTCTTAACAAAAAAGATTTTTATTTCAAAAATATCCCTAATCATTAAATAAAGAAATTACTATTCCTTTCTAGTTCATTTCATTTTAGTGAACGCAATAGAATGTTAATATATCTACGTTAACCATAAAACACATCCCTAGTTAAGTTACAAGAATATATGCATGTAAGTAGTTTATTCAAGATTGGTTACTTGGTATAACCAACTAGTTTTATTAAGGCCTTACGTTCTAAAACCAACTTTATGTGTTAGAATTAAGATTAGATTGTAATCATTTATCTTTTCAAAATTCAATTCCTAATTCAAACTTTTTAGTTAATACTACTTACCTATGATTCATAAAATAATTTCAATTTATTTAATCACATCTTTTAGCAAATCAAAGTGTAAATTGTGTCTTGTGTAAAATAACTCCAAATGATGTGGCAATGTTAGACTCTCATTATCTAGGTTGAATGAGTAGAAAGTGGGTAAGATATGACATCCCGCTTATAACTAAATTGTAAGGTGCAAAATGCTAAATCTTACACTTAAAACCCACTTCATAACACTTTGGAACTATTTTGTATCATGTATCCCGTGAAATCTTTAAGATATAAGGTATTAAGGATGTAATCGATTAAGCCATTATAGGTTTTACGGTTGAGTTTGGATATATAGTAAAAACTCTATAGGGTTATAAAGTCAGGTTGGATCATATAACAAACCCAATGGATGCCCAATAATCATGTATTATAATTTGAAAATAATATATAAATAAAAACATTACTAAAGGGGCAAGGAGAGGAAAGAAAATATGAAAGAGCTACTATCATTTTTTCCTCCCCAAGGATGTTATTTCTTTTATGTTTGCTAGATTAGTTATGATTTTAGAACTTTCTATTAAATTTTGTTCAAGTCATATTTGTTGTAGAGGTTAATATTATTTACTATTTGTTACATTTTAGTTCTAGCAGGATATTTAATTTAACCATATTTTAAAGATATTATACGTTAACAAAACTAATATATTTATGTGTTTAAATGTTGTATAATGAATGTGGAATGCAACATTTTTTATAAATGACACATGCATCTTTTCATTTTTGAATGTATAAGAAACTTATGTCAAAAGCACCAGCTTTTATTAATTTATTATTAGTTTTTGAAAATGGGTTTAAAAAAATAAGGTTATAATGTTTGGTTCTAGGTTTTAAATCAAACCCTATAGGGTGGATTTAGATATAGTATCAAAACTCTATAAGGTTATAGGGTCAGGTTTAGTAGACTTTATAGGATAGCAGATTGGTTTCAGGTTCATATGATCCGTTCAAAACCTAATCCAATTACATCCCTATAAGGTATCATGTGAAACTTGTAAATTTTTTACATCTTTCTCAAAGTTCATGTTTATCTTATATTGTAAGTACTTAATGTAGCATGAATAGGAATGCAACTAAGTTAGTCGTAGTAAGGTTTCTGACCTATTTGATTCATTAAAAACCTTATAGAGTTATAAGGTCAAATTTGGATATATAGTAAAAACCTTATAGGGTTATAATGTTAGGTTTAGATCATATAACAAACCTGATGGATACTTGATAACCCAATATTATAATTTTAAAAAATAAATAAAAATATTACTAATGAACTACCATCTTTTTTACCTCCTAAGGATGTTTTTCTTTTATGTCTACTACACTAGTTATGGATTTTAGAACTTTTTATAAAATTTTGTTCAAGTCATGTTTGCTCTAGAGATTAATATGATTTGTTGTCTATTATATTTTAGTCCTAGTAGGATATTTAATCAATCATGTTTGCAAGATATTATATAGTGACAAAAGTAATAAATTTATGTGTTTGAATGTCATATAATGAATCTGTTCTGCATCATTTTTTTTCAATTCTACATGTATCTTTTTATTTTTAAATGTATAAGAAACTTGTGTTAGAAGTATCGAATTTTCTTAAATTTTTATTAAAATTTGAAAATAATTTGAAAAAAAAAAAGGTTATGGGGTTATAGGGTCGAATTCTAGGTTCTAAATCAAACCCCATAGGGTGGTTTTGATATAGCATGAAAACGGTATAAGGTTATAAGGCCGAGTTTGGTAGACCATATAGGTTAGTAGGTTAGGTTTCGAGTTCATATGATCTATCCAAAACCTGACCCAGTTACGTCCGTAAGCATGAATGACTGTACTTTGCTCTTATATATTCATTCCTATAGCAAATCATCTTAGAAAGAGAGTTAAAAGGAATTATTTACTATCACAAGTTGTTTTGTAATGTTAGAAAAGTAATAAATACATAAAAATTTAAACATGTAACAAACACTTGTGGATCCTTTTTATTTGGTGCAAAAAAAAAATAATAATAAATAAACTCAAAGCCAATTCCAAGGGTTAAAATTTTTTGAAATGTTATATATTCATTAGCTTATAAAGATAATCAACACTTCAACATAGTTCAAAAGATTAAGTACATACAATCAAAGAATGTATGTCATATTGTAGAATACCATAGAACAATCATCCTCAAAAGTAATTATATGTTACTACAATTGGAAAAATTGTAATCGATTAAATTAATGTTGTGTTTGGCAACATTATGTGAAGAAGAAACCAATGAAAATTGGCAAAAAGAACAGTGGAAATGGAAATAAGTAGAATATTTATTTTATGTTTGGTAATTTATGAAGAAAATTGAAGAAAAAATTGAGAAATTGACTTATTGATAGACTAAAATGCCTAAAAATTAAAAATGATTTAGGTTTAGGTAAGGTGTTTTTGTAATCTACTCAGTTTTCCACCCATTTCTCCCCTACTTTGGGTAGAAAATAGTGGGATCCTTTTTCCACTCATTTCTGCCACTTTTAGCCGCTTTCAATACCATTTTTCATTACCCAAATATCCAATTTTCACCCCTTTCCATTGCTTTCATTCGTCTTCTGCTAGTTTCTCTCAATTCAAACATAGTGTAAGGTTTACATAATAAGGAAGTAAAGGGGAAATGAAAGGAGACAAGAAAAAGAAAATAACAATGTCAGAGACACTTTAGATAACAAGATAACATTTAAAGATTTTCAATATATGAGCTTAGGATCTTTTCTTTTAAAAAAAAAAGGTTATAGCAAAAAAAAAAAAAAAAGACTTGTATTATTTTTTTTATTAGCATTATTTAATTTTTTACAAACCGGACATTTGATAACTTGGAATGTATACTCTATTTATATTGGAGTATATTCATGATGGTTATAAGGTATGATGACTTCATACCACCCAACTTGTGAAAGTAGATATAGATAAATCTACATCTGGAGTCCACTTTGCAGTTATCAAAACACACCCAAATCTCACAATGTGAGAGTAGATTTTAAAAAATCTATACTTAGAACTTATCTTGTGATCCTCAAAAACTATCTAAACTTTTCTTGATTAGTAGAGTTTGACTGACGTATATAATAGGATTATCCACTCGCCTCTACCAATTATTATATACAACTCCAATAAAGAAGGGAAAAAACATGCAAATTATGTCAATACAAACACAAGTATATTATGGCACTTTGAATGGCTAGGGCAAATTATACGACATTAGAATTTCCCCCTTCCCCACACCAATTCCACCCCCCTTAGAAGGATATGTATTACACTTTGATTAACCGAAAGAGGTAATTTGATTAATATGTTAACTTCACATGGTAATTTGAATTTTCAATTAGAATTTATGTTAAGCTCATGTGCTATTTAAATCGTTAAATTTATAACAAAAACAATGAGTCTCGGATTCAGGCCTCGAACTGAATCCGCACCTAAAGATTTCTATGTAAAACCAGTCATACCTCGTCAACAATGTTATAAATCCTATAATTATTCCTGAAGTGCTTTGCGGAATGAAATTAATGTAACGGTGGGCACATGAAGAAGACGCTCCCGTTATAGGAACACACCCACCGGTATGCATGCTGGATTGCTGCATATTCATTGAGTGCAACAAAGCAAGTGGCTGAAGAGACAGGGAGAGAAAGAGACAGAGTTTTTTTGTCAGATGGGGGCCTGGAAATGTGTGGGTCATATTCACTACAAAGTGCACTGCAGCCTTTGCTTGTCTTGGAACGTCATTTATCTCTACTATGCAACATATCACCATGTATATTTTGCCCTACCATAAGTTAGCTTCTTTCACACCATAAATATTTTCTTATTTATTCAAAAATAAGGGGGAAAAGAAAAAGGCTAGGGAATCGGACAATAACAGTCAATTACACACAACTCAACGAGATAGGGATGGAGAGGAGAGGGGGGCAGAGAGAGAGTGATGTGAATTTAATTATGGTGGCAGATACATAATTTATTGAAAGAGTGGCAACTTTTCTATAGATTTTTTTTCCTAATAGGTTTTACAAAAATAGAAAATAAAAATTGAAAGCAAATGTGTATATATATATATTTACACCTATCTAGATTTGTTTGGATTGCTTGATTTTTATTTATATCTGTATTTATATCTTATTTGTATTAGTATTTTATCTATTTTCGATCTATTTAATATCTTTTTTAGTAAAGATATTTGTTTTTTATATGTGCTTATTTCTTGACAAAAGTTTTAACCTAAACAATAGCCTGCACACAAACCAAATGGATATTATTTATATAATTTAAGTGAAAGCAATCTCTTTTGGTGTTTTTTTTTTTTTTTCTATTTCCAATTATCACCCTTAATTTTTTTTTCTGACCAAAATAAAACAAACTATTACCCTTAAAAGTTAATGACCTTTTGGTTTTGTGACATTAAAAAAAATTCTTTGTACATATATAACCTATGATTTATAAAGTATATTTAAAGACTTAAATGTCATATTAAAAATAAGGATAAATAGATAACACTTGACTTAAAAAAAGATATTTTATTGTCTTAAAGAGTAGATACACCTTACAATGCTATAAAATGTTTGCTTTAGTTATTAAGCTCGAGTCATTTCCCATTTCTTGCTGCTTTCCACAGCCCCTCCTCTCCCTCCCCAACCAAACACAAACGCAAAATGCCAATCTCTCACTATTCCAATATTAGGTTGAAGAAACGAAAGGGGATAGCTAAAAAAGGGTTCCAAAGAGGAAGGAGAAAATACAATGATGTAAAAAATAGTAGTGGCAATTGCAAAGGGAGAAATTACAGTAATAAAAAATTCTACTAATATTGATGATTTTGACTCCAATGATGATAGCACTTTCAACGACTTTATTATCTCTCACTATGATTTGCATGTTTTAGATTTGTTTTGGTAAATACAATTCAGAAGTTTTTTATTTATTTTAGAAATTCAATACTTAGAATTTCTCTCTCACACACACCTTTTAAATTTTTTGTGTGCACCTTTTTTATTCTTGATATTGAGATTCTAATAGTGTTTTTATTTTAAATTTTTGTATTGTATGTTACACGAAGATTAAGATTTTGCATTTTTTAGTTGTTTATTTACTATATAATATAGTGATTATAAAATAATGTAATTGTTAAAACCTATAGCTTTGCATTTGAAAAATATTAGAGTTTCTTGAATACAATACTAAATTTGATTTTGCATAATTAAGGAATATGGATTATAAAAATGAACTATGTAAAAAAAATGGGGATTTTTTTTTACTTTACTGATAAACTGTTTCAATAATTATTGGAATTTCAAATTTTCCATCTTTTATTTCCCTTTTCAATTTCGCTTGTCGTAATAGATTATAGATAGTTATATATAATTGATTGCTTTTCCAATGTGTTGTTTATATATGTTGGAGAAGGCAATTTTATTTTAAAAATTGGTTATATGATTATTAGAGTTCATATTACTATTTTATTTTGATAGGCACATAACAGTTACTATAATATTTTCCATTATGAGTACAGTTACCTTTACTATTTAATGAGTTCCTAAACTGAAATTCTTTTGATTATTTTATTTACAACAAAATACAACTGCGAATGGTGCAATATGTGAAGAGTATCATTAACTCGAAGCTAAAATTAAACATCTTATTTTAAGGGCTTAAAAGTTCAACGAAATTCCAAGCTTAGAACTATAGAATTTACTTCTATAAAATGATTTCAAATTATGAACTTATTAAAATATAACAAAAATAATGGATTTTCAAATATTTTTTGGATTTTTTAAAGCACCTTTACATATTTATGTTGCCATAACCACTCTCATGGTCTTCCTTCTTCTTGACATGTAGACATGAAACTGAGGTTTCACTGGCAACAACGATGCGGTCCCTAGAGGCCAGTACCGAAGTGAGAATGACATGTTTAAAAGGATAGTATATGGTTTTCATCGACATCGGTATCGGTATTTGTATTATATTTATTTTATATAATATCTGATTTGTTTGATCGGTTTATGGGTAAAAGTTTTTGTTTTTATTGGTAGTTATTTTTTACAAACAGTTTGCTTAAAAACGACAAAAATAAAATCAAAATGATAGAAATATAACAAAACGAAAAAATCCGTAACATGATTAACACAGTTTTTAATAATTAATTTACTAAATCTTGTTAACATAATTAATTTTTCCAAATGCTGTAAATATAGGTTAAAAAATGGTGTATGCAGTTTTTAAGATTTGCTTAATGAAAAAACAAAAAAAGATAGTATATATCAATTTCCTTTTTCCTTTAAACAGAAAAGATAAAATTAAAAAAAGAAAAGAAAAGGAATAATTCCCTAGAAAAGTTTTCAAAGTTTGGTAGCTGGACCCAGGGTGTAATAGTTCCCCTCATCTTCTTAAGAGGACGGCAAATAAGACAGTTGGAAGGAAAACAAAAATAAATAAAAAATAAAAAAAATTAAAATAATGTCTCCTTCGTTCCATCTGTATGGAAAAATACCAGCGAGGACTTGACTTACTTGACCCCTTTGCCCATGGATGCTTCCTACCGTTACTTCCATTCTTTTGACACGTACTTTATCATTTATGGCACTGTTGTTTACCCTATTTCCCTTTCACATAAAATTTCCTGTCCCAAGTTTACCGTCTCTTTATATCTTTGTGGAGAACTTCTAATACCTGTGATGAAATATTTTTTTATTTTAAGATTTTTATTTTTTAATTTATTTAACATATTCAAATATTTTTCAGAAGACAATATAGGAATAGTAGGCTTTGGACAACAAACTCATTTTTTCATATGAAAAAATTTTGCAGTTTCAACTAATGTGTTCAAACCTTATCCTGAACAATAATAATATAATACATATACATAAATGTAATAAATATTTATTTTATTTTAAAAATATTTTATTTTTACAAATTTATTTAATAAGTATCACATTATCATTGCTTTGAACAAGATCGGAACACGGTGGTAAAGATAACAAATGTTTTTCCATTATCACGTATCACCCATGCGCGGAAGAATTTTTCCGAGAAAAGAAAAATAAATAAATATAAAATAAAAAAGTTAAAAATTCAAGGTAAAACTTTTGACTGCATGTGAATAAGACATGTTATGTTATGTAACTTCACCGCTCAACACCGTACCATTTGGCGAAATCCATGCAATCCTCGTGGAAATAGAAATACCGTGATTTCTCTTCAAAAAAAAACGGCATCTCTCTATACTATTCCTCTAATTTTCCAAATGATTTTTATTGTTGATTTGGTGGATTAAAAAGATTTTAAAAAAAATTTCGTGTTTTATAATACTAAAAATACACCTTACAAAAAATAATTACATAATCTTTTATTTAACATATTAACAAATGTATTCAATGACCTTCAATATTTTTCCGTAAATAACTAGCTTTATTTTTAAAGTTATCAATCGGTATTATTTTAATAGTGAGATTATTAATACATTCATATGTAGGACCTAAAAAGTTTCCAAGATAAAATAATGTACTATATCTTATGCCACCAGACAAAATTAAGTGAAAAGCAGCTTAATAAAATTTACATTTAGAAAGAGCTGGTCAATTAGAGAATAATATACATATATATGTATGTATAATATAATTGGGATTTTGTAACAAGTACCATAACAGCACTTATGGCATGCTTGCTAAAAAAATTATTTTTTTATAAAACCGCCCCATTAAACCATTATATGCAATATCATGTGATAGTTTCATGGGTTAAAAAAGAAATAAATATATACTCACCTTAGTGCTTTTCCTTAACAAAACTAATTAATCACTAAAGGTGATGAACTAGTTTATGATCAATGAAGCATATTTTATAAGTTTCGATTTTTTTTTTAAATTTTAGGACGAAACCTTACCTTTTATCATATGCAAATACTATTCCTACAAGATAATTTTTAACACCCAAGAAATTTTTTATTATATTTATATAATATTAACTTTTTCTGTATTAACAACCTATCAATTTCTACACATGTTTTTAACTAGCAGTTTTAACCAATCTAATAATGAAGGTAATGGGAACATCAATAGAATTTAACTAGAAGTTGAAAGAAATCAAGTGGAAACAAAAAGAAAAATAGATACTTAGAGGAACTTAGAGTTGAAAAGGAGTGGAATTATACCTATGATATTTTGGAAGCAAATGAGGTCCACAAATTGATGAAGGATGTTGATAGAAGATTAATTTTTGGCTAAGGCTTACTAGGACAAAACCTAAGATTAATGGCCTCTAGGCCCAACATCAGCACCTATAAGGCCCACTCTATGAAGGTCTCGAGAGAAACCATGCCCCAATGCTAAAGAAGGAATCTTGAGAGTCCTCAATTCACCTAAGCAACACATGTTCGCGACCTTGATCTCGACCTTGTATGGAGGTCAAGAGCAATGAGGCTGCACCAGTCGTGACCCTCAAACTCAATTAGGGACCCATGGCAACGTGACAACTAAATCTCCTTGAAAATCTACACCCATCTAGCCTCTCTTCGTACCTAACATATTGGTGTCACAGTACTTACACAAGCACGATCTGCGCTTGACACTATTGTTCTTATGGGTCAAGCTAACTAATAGTCTAAGGGAATCCGTTATGTATAAAAAATGTCCGTGGTGCCCCTTAGTTGTTATGACCACCCTCTATAAGGAACCATCCAAATCCACTAAACAAGTAAGCTCTCAACTACACTTGAGATAGTTATTCTTTTATGCTCCTAGAACTCACAGCTGACTTAAGCATCGGAATGACTACACTAAATAAACCTTTGCATACCACTAACTGAGTTTTCTCTGGCGCGCAGGTTCATGATGCCCCTACCCCCCACCCCCCCTCCCCCCCCCCCCCCCAACCCAAATCTTTCATTTAGGGAGAAGGAAAATTCTATCGGTGAATTCAATATCTGAAACAAAAAAAAAAGTAGCATGTTTGGGGTCTTTACATTTTGCATAAGATTATGTGCTAAATCAAAAGTACTATTTTAAATATATATTGATAATTTTTATTATATTCAATGTGATTAATTAAAACTTTAATTAGGTTATTATACAAAATACCAAAAAAAAATTATATACTTTGTATACCATTAAGTGCAAAAAATACAAGGGTGTGAAATGATGTATCCTTTGCCACATCTTGTGGAAATTGGTTATAAAAAGTTGAAATCCAAACTCATCATATATACATTATGGAAAAAAAAAAAATTTCAACAGGACCAGTATGCTACTTATCCGAGTCAATAGCAAACAAATGTCAATATTTTATTAGGTAAGTTGTGAAAATATTATATAATTTTTATAAAATTATCTATATACCATTATTTTACAATACTTATATGATACTAATCAACATTCATGATATGTCAACAGTATTGAAAGCTTTTTTTTCATCTATCCATACCCATTAGAAAAGCAACGTTTGGGTTCCACTGAATTTCTACTCACCCATACTAGTTATATATGACCAAAATAGTCCAAGCCATGGTCTAGGGAAAATTTATCGTGAACCAAATTATACATAACCAATTAGAAAATGCTAGACAAAAGCAAATGTATGAACATTTGATGTCTATTCATACGTAATACTCACTTGCCATACATATCATCTAGTCTATACTCAATAGTCTAATCTCTATACGACCCGCTAGCATATAAAATTATTTT
Organism: Combretum micranthum; assembly: GCA_024138025.1. NCBI lineage: Eukaryota > Viridiplantae > Streptophyta > Magnoliopsida > Myrtales > Combretaceae > Combretum > Combretum micranthum. Next base: position 84,852 of record JAMXBD010003976.1, read on the forward strand.
CCCAGACTCTAAACATACATATACGGCGCATAATAGCAATAAGATGGCGACGATTGGCATGAGAAGACGTTATGAGGGCACAAAAATACAACAAAACCAACACCAGCAAATTTGGCAGGAAAACATGCTTTAGATTCCGGATGGTTCTTGCTGAGGTGTGACAACTGTGAGGGACGGAACCCTTCCTTTAGCTTAGTCCTGAGATTATTTTGAGGGGTCCATTATTTTTTTGACCCCTAACCCAATAAGACTCCCTGAAAAGTGCCTCCACCACCACCATCCACCGCCAATTTTCACCACCATCACCCTCTGCCCTGTTGCCCTCTCAGCCTACACAGCTCTGTGTTCTGCCAAACCCCATTTACATCAACATCGTACAACACCCACACACATAAAAATCAAACACCATTTATAGTACTGACTTAGTACTACTAGGCCTTCAGAGTAGTCATATATGTATAAAACATCAATCCTATTATATTTATTTGAGATTGAAAAAAATTAAAAATTTTCTCACCGCAACTCCAACATAAATCAGATCAATGTTGGCACTTTCAGCTAATTTTTCAGAAACAGCCCTAGCTATATATTGAAAATTTGAAGTATTTTACCGGAATGGGAAAGAATATTTATAAATAGATATAAGAGTAATAACTTATGATTATATACAGTACATTACTAAATTGCTGTAGAACAGAGGGAGAAAGAGAAAGAGAGAAAAAGAGAGGGAGGGAGCAGAACAGAAACAGAGCATACACAGAAAAAGCAGCAATCACAAGGAACAAGTATTAGTTTTTGGAAATTGAACCCTTCCCCTCAGAGTTCTGACAGCTTTCCTTCTCTTTTGAAAATGCCACTTAAAAAGCAAACCCCACAATTAATTTTAAAAATTACCCTATGGTTCATTTCAAATAAAAATAATTTAAAAAAAACCCCAAAAAATCTACCAAGTAAAATCCAAGAAAATAAAAAACTAAATTATATATAAATTTATACTATGGTTACTAACTTTTGATGCTTAATATTTTTATGCTGTGCACATATTGTATACAAAGTGAACAGGAAGGGGATAAAAAAATTTAAAAAAAAATTGAAAAACCCAACCCTCAACTCATCTATTTAATACTTCCATCTCCCTTGTCTACGGGCAAACCCAACTCCTCCATCATTCTATCTATTTGTCTATCTTTGTAGACAAAACATAGCATCCATACACAAACACAAACACATCAATTTGACATATAAGAATCACATAGACAAACACAACAAACAACAGAAATTCCGAAACAAAGGAAACTGAGAATAAAAGGCACAACTCCTCTTCATGAGAGTATCTCTAGAGCACCGTGAACAGCAAAAAACAACACCACCAATAGCCCACTAAAAAAAAGAAAAAATGTGTAATCCGAACACGAGTACCCCCACGGTTAATGTCTCCGAACAACCAACACGACACGATCAAGGACACGACCATAGCCGTATGTACTTCGATCTCTTGTCACTCCCTAATACCATCAAGGCATCACTTGTTACCGTAACCAACACAGACACAACCAACCCTGGAACAAAACCATGTGATGACCCAACATTGTCCACCAAATTCCCTATTTTCACACAAATCATGCAAGAAGCCAAATCCCTATTCTCACTCTCGCTTCCCATAGCCCTAACCGCCCTCATTCTCTACTCACGCTCCATTCTCTCAATGCTCTTCCTTGGCTACCTCGGCGACATCGAGCTCGCTGCTGGCTCGTTAGCCATAGCCTTTGCTAACATCACGGGCTACTCCGTTCTCTCCGGTCTAGCTCTAGGGATGGAGCCCTTGTGCTCTCAAGGCTTCGGCGCACAGCAATCTAAGCTGCTGTCCCTAACGCTGCATCGTTCGGTCATTTTCCTGTTGTCGTGTTGTGTCCCGATCTCGTTGCTTTGGCTCAACATGTCAAAACTTTTGTTGTTCCTACAACAAGATGTTAACATCACCCGTATGGCTCACATTTATCTCGTTTTCACGCTCCCTGACCTCTTAACCAACTCTTTCATTCATCCAATCCGCATTTACCTTCGCACGCAGGGCATTACCCACCCTGTAACTTTAGCATCCCTTGCTGGAGCTTTCTTCCACTTGCCGCTCAATTACGTCCTCGTGGCTCGTTTTCGGCTTGGCGTAGTCGGCGTCGCGGCGGCTTCATCGGTCTCCAATTTCGTCGTGCTTCTTTCGTTGATCGGGTACGTGTGGTTGAGGGGGTTTCACGAGGCGACGTGGACGAAGCCGAGCCTTGAGTGCTTCACTGGATGGAAGCCGCTGCTACGGCTAGCAGCGCCGAGCTGCGTGTCTGTGTGCCTAGAGTGGTGGTGGTACGAGATCATGATCGTGATGTGTGGTATCTTGGTCAATCCTAAAGCAACGGTTGCGTCTATGGGAATACTTATCCAGACCACATCGTTGCTATATGTGTTTCCTTCTTCGCTCAGTTTTGGTGTTTCGACACGGGTTGGGAATGAGTTGGGAGCGGGCCGGGCCCAGCGGGCTAAGCTGTCTGCAGTGGTTGCTGTGTTAATATCTGCAATGATGGGCCTATGTGCAATGACATTTGCTTGTAGCATGCGGGCCCATTGGGCTCGCATGTTTACTAGTGATGTTGATATTCTACGGCTGACATCGACAGTATTACCTATCTTAGGGTTGTGTGAGCTCGGAAATTGTCCGCAAACTGTCGGGTGCGGTGTACTAAGAGGAAGTGCACGCCCTACCACTGCAGCTAATGTGAATCTTGGAGCATTTTATCTAGTTGGTATGCCGATTGCTGTTGGACTTGGATTCGGGCTTGGTGTTGGGTTTACCGGGCTTTGGATCGGGCTTTTTGCAGCCCAAGTTTGTTGTGCAGGCCTAATGTTGTATGTGGTAGGGACTACTGACTGGGATTTTCAAGCTAAACGGGCCCAAAGGTTAATAGGAATAGGTTGTGGGGACAACATGCATGTGCCATGCAATGGTCGAAGTGAAGAGCAGCAACCTTTGATTTGTGTTGTAGTGACTTCATCTTAATGAATGATGCTAAATTATATAGAATCTAATGTAGAAAATTTTTTATATTAAATTTAACTTCTTGTTAGATTCTTTCTCTTATCTTTTTTTTTTATTTATTATTTAAGTGATGTATTGATTTTCTTGGATTGGAAGGGCATGAGACTTGCATTACCTATAAATAGGGAATTTTTATTTCCATATTCATGTCTCTTTTATGTTAACAATTAGGTGCACATCCATTAGACATTTGATTTTATGTTAAGTTACCAATTAATGATAAAAGTTTATGTTGTTGAGTGTTTTTGTGAAAATCACTCATCTTTTTCTTTCATTTTTTCTTTTGTTAATTATAGTCAATACTATCAGTTTAATCAAGGGGAACTAGTTAGTAATCACTGATTATAAGAATAGATTCGAGGGAAAAAGTTTGTTGGGTGTTATATGTCACACATATGTACATATGATGCATAAGTAGTCATAAAATTGTTAAATGTGCAAATGATGAAATGGGTAGTTTTAAATTACCTACCATCCACATTTCTTACATATTGCATACCTGATGATGGTTTTGTTTAAATGTCTCCTTCATATATTCACATCTACTTCATTATATAAAAAAAAAAAAAATGTAGATTTAGAGACAAGATTATAAAAAACCTAAGCAAGTATATTTTATACATAGAAAAACTTTAAAAGAATAGAACTAAACTAATAAGGTATCAATTGTCTTCTCATTATGAACTACCAGTGATAGCTCATGTTAATGAAACATATTTTTGTCTTTATTTTGTGTTGAATATGTGTTAATTCCAAAAGCATATGAAATTGAGTGAACATCACAAATAATCAATATACAACCTAATCATGTTTATTCCGACCATGATTGTGTCACTTTTCATATCATGTATGTGCCACTTCCATGTTTTCCCTCTATAATTGTGTTTCAAAGCATACTAGGTTTGTGTTTACGTTGTATTAGAAATTGTTAGCTCAAATTATTAACATAAAAGTGACACAAGTAAGGAAATAAATACTCTCTATTTACATGAAATGTAAGTCATAACCTCTCCTAATCTAAGAAAATCTATATGAATTGTTTAAATTAAAAATGAAAAGATAGAAGTTAACAAGAAGTAAAATTAAATATAAAAAATTTTTCTACACTAGATGTTGTATAAGTTAGCAGCATTTATCAATCTATACCCATTAATCTCTAGGCCCATTTAGCATAAAAATTTGAGTTAGTAATCCCTCCATACACAACATTTGGCTTGATAACAAAAAGCATAACCTAAAGTCCATTAAATGCGAACCCCAAACCCATGCCTAACAGCAATCAATGCACCAAATAGATAAAATAATCCAAGATTCACATTAGTCACAGTGGTGTGGCATATGCTTTCTTTAGTTAAGATAGCCTTCGGATGGACAATGATGCTAATGTTAGTTGTACAAAATCAACATCACTTCTAAATACGTAATGCATTAATGTTTAAGATGAAGTCATCACAATGTAAACCAACTATTGCTACGCCTCACTTCTAACATCTTATGACATGTGCATACTATCTGCACAACTTGTACTCTTCAATCTTGGGGTCTATTTAGCATGAAAATTCTAATTAATAGTCCCCACCACATGCAAAATAACCAGGCTGCAAAAAGCTCTATCCAAAACTAGCTAAACGTGACACTAAACCCAACATCAGTTGGCATATCAAATAAATAAAATGCTCCAAGATTCACATAAGCCACATCGATAAGGCATGTATTACCTTAATACATTACACCTAACAATTCGAAGACAGTTTTCTAGTTCACACAACCTAAAGATAGGTAGTGCAACCAATGTTAGCCATAGATGTAATCGATGCTCAATAACAATGAGGTCAATATTTTTTCAATTTCCTTTGATAGCTTTTAATTGGATATTTAATAACATTTTGTTGATGTGTTTTAATAGGATTTTCTTTTTTAGTCACCATTCAAAAGAATATCTTTTAAATATTATTCAATTTCTTTTAATAGGAGGATTTTCTTTTTAGTCTCTTTCCTTTTTAATATCATTTAATGTTTTTTAATATGAACCTTTTAGCCTTTTTTTAATTTCATTTCCTTTTTGGTGGCTTTTATGCTTGCATATAAAGGTATGCCTTAGGATAACAAGTTAATGAGTTATCATTCAGAAATACACAAATTTTGAGTTGTCTTTGCTCTTTATTCCAAATTTGGAATTATTGCATAATTTTTTTTATTTTTGATGCCATATACCCGGATATTCTTAGAATCAATAGGTATTTGAAGATCATAATCCGACATTCGTGTGCAAATCAACAAATCATAGTAAAACCCTAATTCACACATTGTGTCACAGTTTGTGATAAATCCTTATCGTGCCACTACATCAGTTTAGTATCAGAGTCGTGTTTGCTCTTGGATTGTCATGGCACCTTACAAATAGACTAATCAATGATAAGCAGTGGATAAGATCTATGATTGTAATGATCTTGATCAAAGGAACTGAATAGATGATTGATGAGCGACTAGATCCAGTTTTGGAGTTTATAGAGTTATAAAGAGGTCGAGTGCACTGATAGGACACCAAGGGAACGTTAACCCAGTTTTTGAGATGAAATTGGGAATTCCTAAACTTGACTTTGTGAAACTTTAGTTTTTAGGATGAAGAGGAAGAATATGAAATTTTTTTTAAGACTGATGGTCAATTTTTTTTGATATTTATGATGACGAAAAGGAGGATGTTTTTGAGGCTATAGGTGATAGAGCACCAATTTTTGACACTGTGTATCACTACAAAAAATTTTGGTTTTAGAGACAAAAAATTCTGTCTCTGAAAGTGAAAAATCTTTTTTAAAGACTTTCAGAGACAGATTTTCGATCGAAAATTTTTGTCTCAAAAATCATCGTCGCTAATTTTTTTAGAGATAGATTTATTTTCCGTTGCAAATTTGCTACGGAATTTCTATCACAAATTTGTCACTGTTTTATAATTAGTTATTTTTTAAATATCCAATTAGTAAATATTAAATAAAATTATTCCGTCGCAAATCTGTCTCTGATTCTAAGACAAATTATTAAAAAATACTCATTTGCCTTTTATTTATCCCTCCCAGGATGTCACCCATCACAGAATGCTACATACTAAGCACACTTAACATTAAAGTTTTCACAAGTACTAAACCGATAAATCAATTCATATCTTCATAAGTAAAGTTCCACTACTGTTTATTTAAGAGATATCATAATTTACAATATTATAACTATAAAACATTTTACATAACTTTTATAATTTATTTTTATTTTATAATTTCACTTTACCTATTTATTAAGGAATTTTCATTAATATTTTATTAAAATAATATATAATATTAATATATACAATGTTTACATTTTATAATAATTATTTTAAATTATAATTTATTTAAATAATAATATTTTCATTAGTATATTATAATTTTTTTCCAAATATGATTATTATTAAAAAATATTATATATTATGTAAATATAAATAATGTTATGCATATAAATTTATATATATTTAATGATATATATTATTATTATTATACTTTTTACATTACTTATTTAATATTTTATATTAACTTAATAAATTTTATATTTTTAATTAATTTATTTTTTTAATTTCATTTTTGTTACACTTAATAAACTATAATATAATATAAACAATATAAAAATATATTTTTCATTAATATATTAATAAAATAATATATAATATCAATTTAAACATATTTAACTAATTATTATATTATATATTTTATTACTTAAATGTACTATATTTTTACATAGTATATTATTTTTTCCCTAAATATGTTATTATATTTTAAATAAAATACAGTTTGTAAATATAAATTATGTAATATATATATAATAAATTTTTTTATATTAAAAAACATATGAATAGTCATAATAAATATATAATAAAAAATTATAAATTATATGAATATATATTTTTTATTAATATATTATTAAAATATAATATATTATTTATATATTTGTATATGTTTAAATATACCATGTTTACATTTTATATTAATTATTTTATTTTATATATTTTATTATTGAAATATACTTTATTTTTAAGTAGTATTTTATGATATTATTTGTATATAACATATTATATTATTGTTATACACTATTTTATTAAGTTGTATAATTTGATTTTTTTATATAAGTTATTATGTAAAAATATATATAAGATATAAATATAATATTTATATTTTAAGTACTATTTTTAATTTATACTTTATAATAATAAATATGTAATGTAATATAAATTAATATAATAAAATATATATAATTAGTTGTAAATAACATATGATTATACATATTATATTTATTATATAATAAAATTAATTACAAATATAATGTATATTATATAATACATGTTATTTTATTATTATAATAAA